>VYZS01033786.1:0-41767 GCA_013400695.1 Neodrepanis coruscans
CAGCCCATTCCAATGACCAATCCTTCTTTCTGAGAAGAGGTTTTTTCCTAACATCCAGCCTAAACTTCCCCTGGCACAGCTTAAGACTGTTCTGTCTCGTTCTGTCACTGGTTTCCTGGGAAAAGAGACTGACTCCCATTTAGCTACAACCTCCTTTCAGGTAGAAATGAAGAGGAAGAACAGAAGAGAGAAACAATAGACCTGTCAACTCTACTATGACATTAGAAATGCTCACCATTTTGCTCTTCACCTAAGTCCTCTCTCCTTCCCTCTTTCCTCTCTAGCCTGCCCCTCCAGCTTGATGACCTCACCTACCATGCCTACTCACCCATCAGTTTCTGTAACTCTATCCAGCCAGCTGGAAGAACTTGCTAACAAGATTTATGGGGTGCAGGGGATCTATCTTTACAAGGCAACAGAACCATTCTGCAAGAAAAATTATATACATATTTATCTGTGTTTATAAAGAGACCCTGTATTCTTAGAGAAGAGCATCAGTTCCATATGGGGAACAAGACTCCAGAAGACTGTCATTCTGTGCTGTTCCCAGATAAAATATTTTGCTTTGAAGAGGAGAAGTGTTCCAAGCAAGTTCTCGATCACACTGAAACCAGTTCAAGTATTATATCAGCTGTGACAAGAAATTAATCTAACATCCTAGTCTGCTGGGGATTTAGGACACAACAAGAACTACTTGAAAGCTCAAAGCTTTGCCACAGTTGCAAGGTTTTTTTATGCGTCAGGAAGCACATAGGTTCCATCTGTACTTTTATTTCATATTTGTTTGTCATTTTGCATATTTTGTTGGGCAGACAACCATTGATGCGTTAATTTTGTCGTTGAGTGAAAAAGACATTTGAGTGAAACGACAGAAAATCATGTAAATAAATTTTTACATCAGTTTTAAGAAAAACTTCTCTGAGACTGTAACAACAATAAACCAATTTCACTTCTTAATTTCTGAGTTGTACAATACGCTTTGCATATTATCATGATTTTGGGAGATGTGCCATCCAGAAAAAAGCAAGATCCACAGATCAAAGACCTGGCAGACAACTTTGTAGATTATTTCGTTATGTAACCATCCTTCTAAGCTAACCCCAAAAGCAAAAGAGCTGCTACAGATCGCTTCTGATGGTAATTTTTTCCTCACTGTAAGTATAAGACACATTAGAACAAATGATAGCTTAAAGAATATCCAGCCAGATCTGTACTTCTTTCAAATAAAAATAGAAGTATGATCATTACGGACTTATTCGGATGCTTCCTTCTTCCCAACACCTTGCACATACAAAAAAGTTAGCTGTAATTGTTTCCCATGATCAACTGACATACAGGAACCTTCAGTATGAAATTATTCAATCAGAACTCAATATTAACTTTATCTCAGAGTTACTTTGTACCTCCTTTCTCTCTTACACATAATTTAAATACAAAAAATGAAAGCTTTTTTACTGAAGCTAAAAAAGTACAGAAGAGCAACATAAACTAAAAGTCTTAGTTTACCAGAGAAGATAAAGCATTTGATTTCCTATGAACCAGATTACTGTATCTTTTATATTCTGGGTCACAACATAGGAAGTAAATACTATACTTTCATAACCTTTCATATCTCTGTCCTCAAACTGCGATCAGAACCACTAAAAAGACTGAGATGATTTACATAGTAGCATGTGACATCTTCAACCAGCAAGCAAGGAGTTAAAGGCAGGTACAAGAAGCAGGAAAAATGCTGTGTAGGACACCTATTTACTCTTCATTTTCTTGCTCCATTATGCTAACTGTTATGACAAGACATTACACCCATAAACTGCTAGAAGTTCATTCTCTATTGCTAGCCATGTAGGAGTGTACTACAATCAACAGAATAGATGTTCATAAATAAAATTATCTCATCAATCACTACTAAGAGGGAATTAACTTAAAAGATTCTCTGAGAGTAGTTACTCAATCTCTTTTACCTACTTAGCTGTAATGCCAGAAAGACAAAGAATGGCAGAAGTATTTCACACCTATTAGTCTATGATGGTGTCAGTTATCACCTAAAGGAAATTAAAAAGACCAGAATTAATCCAAAATGTAAGTTTAGCAAAAAGGAACATATATTATGACACATTGATTAGACCACAAATATCCCAGTAAAGCTTCCACTTTTGAAAAGCCATTTATACTAATATGGTATAATCCTTTTCCTACTTAGCACAAAAAAAAAGTAGTGCATAGTTATAATTACAAGAAACTATGAATAATGTTCATTATTTCCTTGGTAGAGAATATAAGAAGTCCTTTTCATCATTGTGTTATTTGCTATGCTTTCTATGTTGTGCTGAGATTAGATGTCATGAAAAATTATCATATAATGCAGTGGTATTTTCCAAGCAGACACTGGTGACCACCTATAATCAATTCACGATTTAAAATCACTTTCTGTCCCTGGATGACAGCACAGATACCCCTGAGCCTTAAATACTATGTAAGCTGTGATGATCCTTGTATCCCACCTCTGTCTTCTGTTGCGCTCTCTGCAGGAGAGAATACTGTACCCTGAGATATTCTCAGACAGGTGGGTTTTTCGACTTTTTCCAGTCAAAATTAGGCCACTTAGTAAAAACTGTACATTTGTCCAGATTAACTTGATTTGACTGAAATGGGTTAGGATGCGCTCAATGGAGTAGTGAAGTGGAAAAGCAGCAATCACAGGGATGTACTTCAGAGAGAGGAGAAATGATGAACAGCTGGGAGACAGTGACCTCCACAGTGGTACCATAAGAACCAAAAAAAAAGAGTAGTACACAAACCCGAATCTGCAGTCCAGCTTGAAGGAAATATATTTATTGTGCTAGGAGAATTTACTTAGCACGGCACTAACTGAACTCTGAACCACTTACAAGCAAAAGACCAACCAGCTGAACTTGAGGAATAGTAAGAGCAGAGGTTAAAGGCAAATTACAAACTTTGAAGGAGAGGAGAAAAAGGGGTTGGTTTACCTCTCAACCACTGACTTAGATCAACCTCTCACAAGCAGTAAGAGTGAATGTAAATCAAATAAACAAGTTGTCGTGGTTTTACCACAAATTTAGCAATTTTGGACAAGAGATTCCGAGAGAAGCCATAGACACCTCCAAAATGAAGAAAACACACAAATATCACAGTTTGTTTTTGCGCACACACAAAACCCGACAAATAAAGTGCAACAAAACAGACAAATTAAGTTTCCCAGGGCCCGTGTTGGGATGAGGACGCTCTGGAAATAGTGCTGGTCTCTTTCTGGGCCGCTGGAGAGACGCCGGGGTAATTAGAGGCAGCACGCAGCCGATCTAAGGGCTCTCCAGCAGCACGAGCTTCTGCTCGGCTGTTTACTGAAGAAAAAAACACTCAAGAAAATTAGAAACCGCGAGCGTCCCCCTCCCTCCCCTTCCCACTAGCCCCAGGAAGGGATTTAGTGCTGATGGAAGAGATGTGGTCTTTGGAACCCGGGCAGTAGCCGCCGATAATAGCCAGACCACCCGCCCCCGGGGGAAGGGAAAAAAACCACAAGGGAACTAAAAAACGACCCCCGAGGAAAAGGTCACCCGGCCAGGAATTCACAAGAAAGAATGCGATTCCGAGAGAGAAAAAACCCACTCCTCGAAAAGAAAGAAAAGAAGAAAGAAAGAAAACTAATCACGAAAACACGTGATCCAAAAAGGAAAGGAAAAAGAAAAGAAAACAGAAACAAAGAAACAGCTCTCCCTCCCCGAAATTACCACACCAAGTCGCTGCGGCGGAATCTCTGACCCGTCATCCACGTGGTCGCCAGCTCCGACGCAGCGGCAAAGAGCGGTGTTGCTCCTCTGAGCTCCAAAGCCGAAAAAGAGAAAGATGGCCGGCCGGCCTCCGTTTTTATAAGGAGGTCCCGATCCGCGCCTGCGCAGATGGGCCTAAGGGGGCCGGCCTCTCCTGTGATTGGTCGGCGCCCCGGGGGCCCGCCCCGTTCGCGCAGCAGCTCATGGGAAATGGCGCAGCTGTCCAGAAATGGCACGCGCGCCAGGGGGGGCATTTTCCACTAATGGCGGCTGCCATCAGCGCCACATGCTCCCGGGCTGGCCATTGGGGCCGATGCCTGAGCGGCGCCCTGCCTGCACCCGCACACAGGCGGACGCCCGCGCCAGACGCAGGGCACCTGGGGCAGGGTCGCACCAGCGCGACCGTGCGCGCCCGGGACCGCTGGGACAGCCGGGCGACCCCGATGGCCGGCCCTTCCCACGCCACCGCAGGCAAGGAGCCAGCACTGCCGCTGCCGCCGCGCCACCACTTCCCCTGCCGCCGGGGAAAAACCGGCCCACGCCGCAGGCTGCCGCAGCTGCGCCACACCGAGCCGTGCTTGTGCTGCTGCGGCGCCGCTGCCGTCGGGCTCTGGGCACGCCCTTGCTCGGGGCCCGGGGCTTCCCCCGGCCACCCGGCACTACGCCCAAGAGGAGAGACGCGGCTCTGGCCGCCCTGGCTCGAGGCCCATGCCCTCTCCCCCGGACCCCCCACGGTCCAGCGAGAGCTCATCGGACGCCGCCCACCGGAGCGCGCCCACCGGGCCGCACCAGGGGCGGACCCCACTCCAACCCGCAGGCTCCGCACGGGACCGAGCCGGGAAGGGGAGAAACGATTTCCATTCTCCGAACCACAACACAACACAAGTATACTATTTAGCAGGTTCGCTAGTGTCCCAAATTAACAATGGAACAACTCTAAGTAATAACAATATGGTCATATCACAACTCAGTTTAGAATAAACTCTGTATTTTTCTCTGCATTCCTCTTATAACTGTGAATCACACAAGTACAAGCAGTGTCCCCTTGTGAATAATTTCAGCCACAATTATAAAGAGACCAAATAACTGTCAGTCCTAGCTGCAATACGCCTCAGTGATGAAGACTGCTAAAAATTAAGAAACTATACTTTCTTGCAGTTCAAAAGACAGACTCTACAAGCCTAAAACTAGCACATACCCCTCCTCCAAGATGTTTTATCTGTTCCTTTAAAAAAATTCACATCAAACTGAATATGAATTAAATGCTGCTTCTGTTCTTTTTCCTCTTTAAACAAAATCTACATTTCAAAGGAAATAAGACAATTTTATGTTGGATAATGAGACAGTATCTGCCTACTCTTCCTTTTGTATTTCGTATCTCCCCTTTTTAATTTTGCATCTTAAAACACCTAGTTTGGCTAGTAAAAATGCGTTGTCTGAATACATAAATATTAAAAACAATCAGAGGGTCTATTTTTTCATTTGTGTATTACTTCATGATGATAACTATATCTCATGGAATAGTTAAAGGTAGAAGTGACCTCTGGAGATCATGTAGTCCAACTCCCTTTGCTCAGAGCAGAGTCCACTAAAACAAGTTGCTCAATATCTATATAGAGGAAAAAGAGTGTTGCTATTCTATATGCTTTTATACTACAGCAGTAGACTCATATTTTGGTTATATTAGGATCCTATACACCTATGTGCACAAAAGCTCCACAAGAAATAATTCCTAGGTTCCCCACGCAAATAAAAATTATTCAACAAATTACTACAATATTACATATTAAAAAAGATAATTAAAATTACAGATATGTTCAGCCTTCACATAATATCTATTTCATCACAACCACCAGAACAGAAACAAGTCTGGAGATAAATTAAATGATACTTGCATAACAAGCTACCTAACTGCTGCACTTTAAGTGTTGGCCAAGTAATGATGTGGGTATGCTTGGGCTCAGGCCCTACTTGAGGATGCACTTCTAGACATGAATTAGGTACTGAACAAAAAGATAACTATAGTTATAACTTGTATAACATAAAGAAATATTAGGTATTTAGTAATTTTTTCTTGCAATTTCAGCCTAACTGGATATATCAGTCAAGAAGAGATATTTGATCTATTTTAGAAATAGTGACATGAAGTCTAGTGTCATCCTAGTATTTTAGACACACGTAATCTTTCAGTAAAATATAATTTATAGATGTCTAGACATTTTGTCTAGACATTCTTGCAAATACCACTCTATAGGTTTGAAGGTCATTTTAAAATATTGTGTAATGTTAAAGACAAAAAACTCACAGGAACTAAAGTATTCACCAAGATGAGCATTTCATCTTCCACATTCCAGAAGCTCAAAGAGAGGCAGAAGCCCCAAACAAATTTCAGTGACTGTGTCAAGCCACAATTTTCTCAGTGTGCCATAGCCTATCTTCCTCACAAGTATAAAACACTTCATGAAGCAGCTAAAATAAGAACAGATAGAGACAGAAAAATTTAAATCTGCACTTAGATCCAACTAAAACTTACAGTTTTCAAACAAAAATTCTTTCTTTATGGGCAGGAAAGGATGCCTCTACTTATCTGAATGGACTACTGGACTCAAGGGAAGGCAGGTAAGTTTTTTCAAGGAAATGACATTACAGAATGGAAGCTGAAAGATGAAGTGAGATTATGTGCAGAACATCTGGAAGGAGAATGTGACAAATGTTTGTGCTTCTTTTCTGCCTTTTCATGGCAACTGTCCCTAACAATCAAGGCACATCCTTGTAAATACTAGCAAAAGTCACAACAAAGGTTAAGACTAATCCACATATTTGAAGAATGAAAAGACTCTCCAAGCCCTTTAAAATAAGAATTTAAGCAAGTGGAAAATGGAAAGCAAGAGAGATTAGCATATTTGAGAACTGAACATTTCTGCATAGGTAGATGCTTATTTACATAGATAACACAGCAGAAATACAAGTGAAATCGTTCCCAGACATTAGTTTCTACTTTACATTATTTTTTTTAAAAGGTCAGATACAGGAAAAGATAACCAGACTTGAAATATGAATTCTGTATAAAACCCAACAATTAGTAAAAACCTTCAGCATAAACCAGTCACAAAGAATGAGCATGTATGTGTTATCCTAGAAATAACCTGCAACTTCCAAGAAGAAAATCACTGCAAGTTTGAAGTCTAGGTGTAAAATCTTCAACTTGAAAGGTATTATTACTGGAGGAAAATTTTGTGTAACTGCAGTATCTTGGGTTTCCTGAAATTTTGCCTGGATATAAAGTAAGTCCCAGAAATTTGCTGTGCTGGATTTCTTCAGTGGGAGGCATGACCAAGTAAAGATCTCTGGATTGAGGTCTCAAGAAAAGCCTCCTGAGCCAGGTAATTGAATGTCATTACCAACATCAACTCATTTGTTTCAGTGAGAGTAAAAAAATTTTTTTTTCAAGTAAATAGAGAGATACATACTGCATCACCAATCAATGAGAATTATTTTCTCATGCATTAAATCAATAGGTTTAAATCATAGCATCTTGTAAAAGAAGCAGGAAAAGTCTCATTGCTTTCAGTAAAAGTAAAAAACTATCATATCAAAACAGATTCAGAAAATTAACATCTTGAAAACATGCCACACTAGCCTACATTACAAGGTCTAGTTTAAAACCATACAAGATCTAGTTTAAAAGCCTTTACATAAAGGTTGACTAAGGGGGTCAGGCTGGTATACACACATTTGGACTGAAACTCCCATTTATAGTTTCACAATTTTCTTTCATACAGATTTCCAACACATTTTTACTGTTTCTCTCTACAAATAAAGTATCACTGACACACTTGCCAGATTCTCTGCAGACAGAATATAACACGAATAATAATTTTAAAACCCAACCTTTTTTGAGAGATCCTATTGCATGTCATAATGTTCTCTACTGAAGGGCCCAAGAGAAAACAAAGAACCTGTTAAGATTCCCATCCTTTAAAACAAGTGAAAAGAAGAAATCCACTGAAGGTTGTCTCTTCATGTGTTTTTCCTTAAATTAGTGTTAGAGAATGTTGGAGGGGTGTATGTTGTCTCCCTCTCCCCCGTTGTCTTTCTTTGTGGGAGAATGCTATTGTACAATAAAAATGTCTTCTCAGTAATTTTTCTTCCACTTTGAAATCAATCCTTTCAATATAACCTTTTGTTAAAATCAGGCAGAAGAATACATCTCTTTCTGCAGAAAGGCACAAAATAAATTTCTAGTACACACTGCATGGGGGAGTTCTACTGACAAATTATATTACATGAGCATTAACACAGAAGATGAAGGTATTTGATGCACTTAGATCATATCTTGTGGTGTAAAAATTTGAACTAGTACACATTACCACTTTTGTATTCTTAAGCTTAAATTTAGTATCTCAAGATCCTCCTAAAATGGGCATCATTTGCCAAATGCTAAACTTCATGCTTCTACAAAGTTATTTTTGCTTACTCACTTTGTGTCTACATGTGTATTGAGGAGGAGAAAGCAAAAATGCGTTTTTAAGCATATTTTGATGTAGAACTTAAAATCATGTCTTCACCCACTCCAACATGCCCTATGAAGCAGCACTGCTATAACCCTTATTTCCAAACAATTTCATGTTATTAGAAGTCCTACATAAACACCAACTGCAAGGTTGGACTTTTATGACTGCACTACATGTTTTGCTAGGTCTGAACGAAGTTTACAAACCTACTTCTTTACAGAAAAAGGTCTCTTTGCTTTTAGTGGATAGGTATTTCAACTACTTCTCATGTCCTGAAGTGCAGAGACTATGCTGCTAATGCCTACATTTGTGCATATAAATCTCTAATCTGTCAATCCAGTTCCCCGTGAATAGTCTATTTAGGTGGGTTTAAAGCAGTGGGAAGTCGACCTACACGAGAGAGTTCCCTTGTAAAATGACCGGAGGTCAGTGTTATTATCTCTGTAGGCTACCAATGGTGCATTTGTTCCACCCTATGTATGAGTCATTCATTTATAATAAGCTCCACTGCGCTTTGAAAGTGCTGAGAGGGATGGGTACAGAAGCTTATCTTCTCTCAATTAGCTGAAGCATAAGACAACTCAAAAAAAGAGATGTCCTCAGTATTTAACTGTTCAACTAGAAGATGATTAACTTTTTTATAAATAGAGACCTTACACCCAAATCCCAGCAAAAGTATGCTGTAATCCCACTTTCCATTCTGCCTGCCATTTAGCTATATACTTCCTTTAAAAATACCTGCTGAACATGTGTACTGTCAATAGCAACTTCCCATTAAGAGCAAAAATAGTTACAAAAGCCAGTTTAAGCCATTAAACTACAACCACATCATTGAGATGCAATTCTAAACACCGGTGTTCATCTTTCATATATAGAATTTAAATAATGCAATTAAAACAAGCTCATATTCAACTGAAAGTTATTTACGTACAGATTTAGGTTCAAATTTTCCAGTTGCAAAACCCTCTTTATGGTTTGAACAGAGAGAAACATTTCTCTTTTAAAGGTTTCTTGAGGGAGTAAGAGAGGAAGGTGAAAGGAAAACACAATAAAAAAACTCAAAACATTTCAGCATTCCTGGAATCACAGAGATTTGTAAATGGCTGTAGGATTTATGCAAAAAAGTATTCTACCCAACACATTTATACAATGTATTTACACATTAGCTGAATTCATAGTTATTTATAAATTTTACATTCTTATGATGCACTCTTGTCATTCCTGGAATCCCTTAGACAATTTAGCTGCTGCTGTTTTTTCTTAACTTATTCCACCTCCCTGAGGCCTCTCCTTAAAAGCGTTTCTACCTGTTCTCTTTATAAGATGTGGCATTTTTACATGGTAAACCATAGAACTAAAGAGAAGTTAGTTAAAGCTTTCTTAATGCAAGAGACAAAGGTATCAAGACAGATAAATTTCTGTGGCTTTGTCTTGAAAAGATACAGAAAAACATAACTTGTCAGTTTGACAATTCTTCCAGGTTTTGTTTACTGCTCTTGCAACATTCATAGAAAATGAGATCTCCAATCAGACATGGTCAGAATATCATGATATACAAATGCTGGATAAAATATAGCACAGAGCATGCAAAGTGAGTATCATACATCATTACAGAGGAGCTCAGATTACTGTATGCATACAGTACCACGCTTCAGTAGTAGTTGGATTTGAGACAACATCTACCACTTTGACAGACCACCCCAAAGTAACTATACATATAACTTATTTAAATAAGAAAACATTTTTAGTTCTTTTAATAATATTCTGGAGCCATGAACAAAATGCAAAATCATTTTCTGAGTTCAATTTTTTCCATTGCATATGACAACATTTCTGAAACTTGTTCATATCCTTTCCTTGTGACGTCTACTTTCAATACAAGTACCAAATGTGGAGTCATTTGCAAAGCTGAAAGAGTAGAATACAAACAAGGGGTGGAAAGGTCAAAATAGGCCTAACATCTTTACAGGCCTGTCTTCTCACTGACAGATTTCCCAAAACACACTGTGCTTCTTGTTAAGCAAGTGTCACAAGTTTCTTTATTGTCTTCTTCCAAGGTGTTAAACAGCTCTGTACTGCTGGATAACCTGTCATCACCCAACAAATGTTAGTAATAAAGAAAAAATGCACTAGCTTTCCATGACAGCATAATAAAACATACTCGAGGGTTTTTCCGTCAGTTCACTGTTTGATAAAACTACAGTAAAAAGCACACCTGTATTTTAGCCTTTCTCTAGAAAAAAAACAAAAACAAAACTGTAATGCAGTTCAAATGTCACTCTGGTCTAACTGATAAATCAAGTGCATTTCTGTACAAACACAAAACACACTTGCCACACACACAACTGTCTGAAATTGCACTGACCTACCAGTAAACTGTGACAACACTGAGGGGCAAAAAATGAATTATTACAATATAGTATCTTCATTTCATGGTGAACAACTTATTTTTCTTAATAAAAGTTACACAATTAAAACCACAGCTCATTTTTCCAACAAGAGAAAGGTGCAGTAGGCAGATAGCTGAGGTGTAAAAAGCCTCCACTAGGATCCTGCTGACAAAGCAGGAACAATTCCTGTCCCTCGTTGGCAAAGATGCAAGTATGTGATCTGCCTACACTACTATGCTGCCTGTTCATTTCTCTTTCACCGTCATGTTGTGATCTTAGTTATTTTTTATTTATAGAATATCACCAGTGTCTTTTAAGATTTTTATATAATCTGCCAAAAGGAGAAGTTTAAATAGCCATTAAGTACACCATACAATTCACAAACTCTTTAAATAAGTATTATATCTGACAATCTTTCTACCACAGAACCAGTAAAAAGGGGGAAGAAAAGAATAATTTCATTTTCCTGTATCAGTAATGAAAAACATTTCCATATGTTAACAGTGTTTGCAAATCTATTTTACTGTTGATGTTGTCAGGATAAAAATTTTGAAAGTACTGCATATAGATACACCCACTTCCTTACAATAACTACTTTTAAGTGTATTATAAAATCAATTTGCATAATGTTGGACCCAGGAATAATGAGGACAAATAAGTCTTTCCCTGAAGATGATGATGACCTACTTACTTGCCATTTAAGGAATTAAATTTCTCAATCTGCAATAGTTTTAAAACCCTTATTAAACCTAGAAAACATGAAAATCAGATGATTTGCTGTACCAATGAATAATACTTTGAATAAAGCACCACTGCACCGCAATTATGATTAATGTGTATTTCCACAAAAAAGCTACATTATTTTAGTTCTCCTGGTTTCAGTTTATTTACTGAATAAAACAATAAATAATATATAAGCAGAACAGATGTCCAGTGGGAAAGATGTTGGGATACTTTCTCTGAGACACTTGTGGTTCTGTAAGAAATATTTGCTGAGCCAATGATCTTAAAGTGCCAAAGACAGGTTTGATATTGTCTTCATTGATTTAAATAGTTACACATCAGCTCTCACTGTCTCAATGCTTCTTTACATCTATAAATCCAAAAAACTCACCCAAAAAACTGCAATTCCTCCCTTGCTTATGCCCTTCAGTAGCTTTAGACCAGCCACCCGCTGAATGAATAAAGATATCTTCAGATATCACTCAACAGTATGGTCAAGATCCAAACAAAAATTAACACGTGTAGCCGGACTGAGCTCTGCCTGCTGGGTCTGACCATACCTCCCATGAGTATTCCTGCCACCCAGAAGCAAGCTTGGTTAGTAGTCCTTTGAGCAAGCTGCATGGATCAGGCCAGGGATGTGTTCAGAGCTATATATTTTCTTCTTAGGCCCAATTGAAAGAATTCCAGATATTAGGAAGAGCAACACATCAGAATCCATGTAACAATAAAGTCTGATTTAAATAAACACAAGCTGAAAAAAATTATAAAGTGGTAAGTACTGTTTAACCAATATTTATTTGTTTACTAGGGCTAACATGGTAGTCATATTTATATAAACCAAAATTAATTCTATTTCCCTCCCAAAGGTGTTCAAAATTCAATTAGCAAAACAGCTAATTTTTTTACATAAATCATAAAATCAGAAATATTTCATTCCTAATATGAAATTGCTTTAAAATTTGATTCTACACTCCTAACTTTGGAAAATTTCTGCTGTCTTTGGAGAATGCAGTTCAAATCTCAAGTCCTGTAACTCAGTTTTCTTTTTCTGTTCATACCCTGATTTTTTCGTGGATATTGAAATTTAATATATTTTGGATACAGCAGTACCACCTCTGTGAGGAAAAAAAAAAGCATAGCTACCTACATTCTTTATCCAAAGTCAGAGGCTGCCAACTCTGACATTTGTTAGAACCTGCAGATATTACAACTAAATGCATACAGAATATTAGATATACCAGGGAAAAGATCCTTGTTCATAACACAGTCTCTTGGCTCACAGTTCGAAGGCAAAAATTTAATTATGGCAACCTTTTTGAAAGAAGAAATCACTTTTATACATACATACACCAGCACCAAAATAGTAAAAGGTTGAATAGTTAACCTTTGTCTTTTTTTCATTCAGTATAGTGGATCCTGCTAGCATTCCTGTATTGGCAACTCCTTAGACTGAACATGAACCCAAAATACCTCCCTTGCAAATTAAATACAGATGTCAACATCCAAGAAATATAGCTATTATTTTCCCTTTAATTTACACCTCAAGTAACTGTTAACTTGTACAAAATGAGGATGCAAACCAATTTTAACTACACCACAGGAAGCAGCCTTCAGACCTACTGCAAAAACAGAAAGTTTATGGTGCTAGAAAACAGGCCCTGTTACTATCTCAGTACTGGGACTTTTATCTGCATAGTTCTATGCTGATTTTGTGTTGAAATTCTTCAGGTCATTGAAATCAAAAAGTATTTGATAAGGCTAAGATCAGAAAGCTTGCTTGTAATTTGTACCTTGTAGTGAATATTATGGAAGAAATGTCAACGCTAGTTATCTTTTTGACCTGCTACTCTGAGACTATACCCCGAATTGACTTTAAACAGAACTTTAACGAAACTCAATGAGGAGATCTGCTTAAAATTCATAGCACAAAACTAGCTCTTTTACACGGCATCCTTTCAGAAGCATTTTTGTCTGTTGCACATAGAGAGTTATTCTAATATACCGTCAGTGCTATATGTCAATTAACTCTTCAATGTCGGATTAAATATCACAGTATTACAAAATCAAACCTGCAGTTTCTATTTTAGGACAGACCATGTTTCTATTCTGGGAGAGTTTTCCAATTCTTTGCAGTGGAAAGCAGTCATAGCTCTCATTTCCAGCTCAATGCTTTCCTTACAGCTCAATGAGTGCGTGGAGAAAGGGGCGCTTACATCCTTGTCTGTGTGCCTCAAAGACAGTTGCCTTCCTCTCAGCACAGTAACTTCATATACCTAAACACACTTGTATATCTCCGTCAATATTACGATAATGGAGAAACTCAAAGGTAGGTCACTTGAAAAAGCACAATCTTGCTTTATAGATGGGTATAAAGCTTGTTTAAAGCCAGTGTTCCTTACTTCAGTGGGCTTTGAATAATGCCCTGGGTCCAGTCAAGCAAAACTATAATTTCTAAAGTCAGGACTAAGATGCAGACATATATGTCCCTTTACAGTGGCTTGAATGTATTTTATTATTACAGTAAAGGTCAATGAAAGTACATTTTGTCTTTGTAACTTAACTAGAGCTAAGTTATCTAAGAGGACCACACATTTGAACAGACTATTGCAGCCTGTTTTGCACTAAGAACTAATTAGGCTAATGAAATGTAATTTAATAAAATAAAGATTCTGATCACAATTGCAAAGTTCTAAATTTTGTACAGATTTTCTGACTTATCCGAGCTATTAAAATTTCCTAATAGTAATTTGTGCAGCTGAGCTTTGGAAACTAATGCTGTATTTAGGAAAACAAAATTTCAAATACACTTTCATGTTATGTATTTTCCTCTGCAGATAGAGTGCAAAGTTATTGAAAGATGAGAAAAAAATATGTTTATGCAAACTGAGTGATGAGAGACCTGGGAAAACTAAAGATTTAGAAAGATAAATCTGTCGCTTTTTTTCATGCAGATTTACTGCTAATTTTCCTTAGTCTCAGTAGTATTGTGTGTCTTTACTGTTGCTCCAATGATGATCGTTCTTCTGCTAGATGTTACTTAATCAACCGCTTTCCACATAAAAATTTACAGTTTATTAGGCTGCATAGCTGCATCAGTATTTCAAAAGTTTCTAGAAAGAGATTATTTTTTGTGCTCAAATACCTCTAAATAAAAGGGTTCTGCAGTCTGAATATCCTTGGATTTTGAAGAGTGTTCACTGAAGCAGATAAAGCTAAGTTAAAGAAGAATCTAGTGCTTCAGCATGCCAGCTTCAATAAATATCTGTTATCTGTGTGTGTGTGTGTGTGTGTGTGTGTGTGTATGTATGCATGCCCACATGCGTTTCTCCCTTCAGCTGCAGGTTATGTCTGTAAATACTGTAGAGTACGCAGACTTAAGGTCTAAAGCCAGCATTTGCATTTCTGAGACCAGAGCTGAGACTGCTATGCTATTATCCTCAAAGCTGGTGTTGGCACAATTCCGTCATTAATGACAACTTTGCATCTTTTCTCTGTGAAAGAGGTTTACTTAATCTTTGGCTGGTTATGCTCAGCACTGGCTTAGTTTGCTCAGTATTCAGGAGTTCAAATTTCAAATAGCACAGTGATCAGACGTGATTACCTCCTTAAAAAGTGGATCAGATACAATCGGCCAAAACAGCACACTCCAAAAGACACAACCTTTTCTGAAACCCCACACTGAAGATCAACGAAAACCTCAGCAGAATTCTGAGGGTAAAGGGACAGACAATCAATATGAACCTTTCCTCCCTACTCATCATAACGAGTTGAGCAGTGGTGATAACCTTATAACAAGAGAACAACAAAAGTAACTTGATTCTAACCATTTGGCCTAGACTGAAGATTATCACCAGCATCATTCAAAGTGAAGGCCAAGAAAAACACCTTCCATAACATCCTGAGGTCTGTTCTACAATAGCAAAAACATTTAAGTAACAGTAAGCAGCATGAACTAAGAAACCAAAATTAGTGTCTTGAAAAAGATACCCATTATGTTTCACAGCATCACACAAAAATAAGTAATAAGGCTTAAATAAGTTTTTTCCTAACAGTAGGTTATTCCAGAACTATGGAGAATCTAGCTAGTAACACAAGGATGGGACTGGAAGGATGACTAGTGGCATCCAACACAGCAACTTCAAAGAATATGAACTTACTTAATTTTCACTTATTTCAGTGTTCCATGTTGTAACACAATGTTTTTTTCAGTAACAGAAAAATAAAACTTTTTATTTACAAATATAGGACAATACATCAGAATATTACAGAGTACTGCAAACATTGTTTGGATTTTAAGCCTGTTTATTTGTCAGTTCTCAAGGCCCTTAGAGAACAAAGGAATTCCTGTCCTCACAGCACGTTTGTACACTAATGCTTTAGTACAAACATAAACACTGAATCACAAAGCTCTTTCTCCTATTTCTCCAAACACAAATATCCAGAACCTTCAGTCAAGCTATTTCTTAGCTAGTTCAGCTTTAATCTTCTAACCACTACAGTTCTCTCAGCCCCCTCAACTTTTTTATAGATTAATATAATAAAAAAATCAAATAATCCATAAGAATGCCAGCAATAAATATTACATCCATCTTCTTATTTCTTATATGCTCAGGATTATTTCATTTATTTAGCAGACCAATAATCTGATGAAGTCTCACGAACTCTGATTCAATTAAATGGTTTTAGCTTGTCTTTTACTAGATGAGAGAAAAACAATTTATGTGGCAGACCAAGAAAGGAATTCTTATTCATTCTGGTTTTTTAACCAAAAATGAAAACATTCATTATCTTGCCCTCTCATGAATGCCACTTATATCATGACACCACTATTCCTACTAAATTTTACAAAGCTATCCCTACCCTGCTGTAGCTTTATTGTGTAAATAACAGTGGCTCGACATCCTTTCCAGCAGAGATGTGAGTTTCCCGACTAAGAAACCTGGAATGTTCCAGCTACTTCAGGCTAATGATCTCTCAAATGCACACTAATATGTTTGATAGAAGTCTCCCAGCATGTGTGCACAGAATGCTTAACATAAGAATGGCAGTACTGTGGGCAGGGCAAATCACTGACACCATTTCAGACTGAGTTAGAAGCTGGAGGCACAAATTAAAACTGTGAGCTCTCATTTCAGGGGGCTTTGACAGATGGAAGACTGCATCAAATCTCTAATTGTTTAAACCATTAACTCATCTTTCCACCTGCATTATCTTTGGAAAGAGCTCAGCTGGAAGCCTGAAACAATTGCTCAAATATGCAATTCAGGAGTGTATATTATTCTAAAAAGAAATTAGGGTCGTCTTTTTGAAATACTCAAACAGTCTGTTTATTAGTCTGCAGCATTTGTAAACGTATTTATCTTTATTTTCACATTTTCCTCTCAGTTCCAAAAGTTCAAAACCAGTCTTTAGCATTCCTGCAGAATCAATCAATCAGGGACCACTGACTTGTCTACTGGGAAGAAGAAAGTTGTATTGCAATTCACAGTGCATGATGATGATCCCCATTTATCTCCAGACCTTGTAAATGCCACTGCACATGCAGCTTTAAATTATGCCTGCCGGTCTCTTGACTTTCAGTTGTCTACAAAAAGAAAACCTTGAGTAAAGAGATGTAAAATTTAAAAAAAAAAAAATTCTCTCTAGATCACAAACTCTCTTGAAATGCCCTTCCCAGTCATTTCATCCCCACTTCAGGGCTAAAATACATTTTTCACTAAGCCAGTATCAATGCAAGACACTTTGTCATTTCATATTACTCTCAGCAGCGATTGACTCTTGTTTTTATAGGGAAGCACCTGTTATGGGCTCAGCACTTCCAAGTGCTTGAGAAGAACGGCCTTGGAACTATGGAGCCCACACTGCAAAAACAAACGGGAAAAATAGAGCAGGAACGGCAAATGCTGTGTATTTATATACAGTTTAGTAAGAATCACTGTTAATAAGACAACCAAAGGCAGCAGGAATTTAAGGACAGGAGCTTTGTGAATAGCAATAGGCAGGAGCCATTTTGGGCTTAAAAAGCATAAGTAGAAGAGAAGAAGAAAACATTGGGCCAAAAATGCCATCCAGCAGCTGGATCATCTGCCCTATAGAGAGAAGCTCAAAGAGCTGGGACTGTTCAGCCTGNAAAATCATGGAAAAGATCCTAGAAGCTATTCTAAAGCACATAGAGGACAGGGATGTGATTCGTGACACACTGCACAGTCTCACCACATCTTTAACGCAGTCCCCCACAACAGCCTTCTCTCTAAATNAGTTCAGAGAGATCTCACCCATGTTTATAAATATCCATTGGGATACAATGAAGAAGAGTGATCCAGGCTCTCCTCAGTCATGCCCAGGGACTAAACAAGAGGCAACAGGCACAAATTAGAAAANGTGTTCAGTAGATGAGAAACTGGTTGGCTGGTTCCATCTAGAGGGTGTTGTCCCTTAGGGGTCATCTGACCCCTGGGCAAAGATACTGTTTATTATACTCATCGGGGACACAACAGGACTGAGGGGGCCCTCAGCAAGACCCTTTACGATGACACCAAGCTGTATGGTGTGACTGACACACCTGAAGGAATTGGACAAGCTTGAGAAATGGGCCCATGGGAACCTCATGAGGTTCAACAAGGCCAAGTATAAACTGCTTCACATGGGTGGAACAATCCCCCATATCAATACAGGCTGGGGAATGATGGGATTGAGAGCAGGCCTGTCAAGAAGGAGTTAAGGGTATCAAGGATGAAAACCTGGACATGAGCTGGCAATATGTGGTCACAGCCTAGAAAGCCGATTGTGTCCAGGGCTGCTCCAAAAGCAGCATGGTCAAGGGAGTAGGTCCAGGGAGGTGATGCTGTTCCTCTACTTTGCTCTAGTGAGACCCCACCTGGAGTGCTGTGTCCAGGTCTGGTGTCCCCAGCACAGGAAATATATGCCCCTGCTGTTGCTGGTCCAGAGGTGGGTCACAAAAATGATGAAAGGGGTGTAACACCTCTACTATGAGGAGAACCTCTGAGAGTTGAAATTGTTCAGCCCAGAGAAGAGAAGGCTCTGGGAAGACCTTATTGCATCCATTCAGTACTTAAGCAGGGCTTATAAGAAAGATGTGAATTTTTTAGCAGGGCCAGTTGCAATATGACAAGGGTTAGGAGTTTTTAATTAAAAGAAGGTAAACTTAGACTACATATATGGAAGACATTTTTTTATGTTGTGGGTGGTGAAACACTGGAACTGGTTGCCCAGGGAGGTAGATGCTCCATCCCTGGAAACATCCAAGGTCAGGCTGGATGGGTCTCTGAGAAACCTGATCTAGTTGAAGATGACCCTGGTCATTGGACTAGATGACTTTTAAAGGCCCATTCCAACCCAAATTATTCCGTGATTCTAAGTGGATTACATAAAGCAGAAGTTACTGGTTAAAGCAAACATGATGCATGAAACTGACCCTGTGTGCAGTCAGTAATATATGTAAGAAAAAAAAACAGTTGTGAAAACATGTAGATGATTTCTGCTTTTCTCCTGAACGCACTAAGTAAACTGCATTTTAGAAGCAATATAATGAAACTGCCAGATAACATCTGTACACAGAATAAAAGCAATAGCAATATTTNGGAGGTAGATGCTCCATCCCTGGAAACATCCAAGGTCAGGCTGGATGGGTCTCTGAGAAACCTGATCTAGTTGAAGATGACCCTGGTCATTGGACTAGATGACTTTTAAAGGCCCATTCCAACCCAAATTATTCCGTGATTCTAAGTGGATTACATAAAGCAGAAGTTACTGGTTAAAGCAAACATGATGCATGAAACTGACCCTGTGTGCAGTCAGTAATATATGTAAGAAAAAAAAACAGTTGTGAAAACATGTAGATGATTTCTGCTTTTCTCCTGAACGCACTAAGTAAACTGCATTTTAGAAGCAATATAATGAAACTGCCAGATAACATCTGTACACAGAATAAAAGCAATAGCAATATTTTCTACCCTCATGAACATGGGGCATTGCAAATAAAAGTAAGTATAAGCTCAGCTCTGGAACACACAAACCTAATAACAACCATATCAAGCCATAATTCTTTCTCAACACTGAACACATAACTCCCTACTCAGAAATTCTCAGTAACGTTACTGAAGACTTGCAGAAAGAACTACACACCCATGCATTGATGGGGTTACATCTGGTCATCACAAGTGTTCTTCAGTGTTCAAATCTAGGGCCGGTTCTGCTCAACATATTTATTAATGCTCTGGATGCAGCAGTTGAATGCACCGTTAGCAAGTTTGCTGATGATACCAAACTAGAAGGTGCTCTCCTCTCCTAAGGAACAAGAGGCCTTGCAGAGGGTTGTAGATAGGTTGGAGCATTGGGCAGTGCTTAATGAGATGAAATTTAACAAGTCAAAATGCTGGATTCTACATCTAGGACAGAGTAATGCCAAGTAAAAGAATAAATTGGGAGAGGAGTGTCTGGAGATCACTCCAAGCAAGGAGAGGGCAAGGACACCTTTCACAAGACCAGGCTGCTCAAAGCTCCAGCCAGCCTGGCTCTGAACACTTCCAGGGATGGGGCACTGACAAATTCTCTCAGCAACCTGTTTCAGCAATTCATCACCCTAACAGTATAGAATTTCTTCCTAGTATCTAATCTAAATTTACTCTCTTTTAGTTTGAATCCATTCACGCTAGTCCTATAATGGCAATAAGATCAAAGCTTTCTAGAAGCACTGATTCACTGCCCTCCAACTCCTCCTGTTTGCTGCTCATGCTGTGTGCATTGGTGTAGAGGTACCTCAGCTGGATCACTGGCCACGTAGCCTTCCTAAAGAAGCAGCTTTGACATAATTCACTGGCATTTCCCTACTAATTTCTGTTACATCAGCAGACCCTGACTCATCTCCGTCAGACTGCAAGTGTGTTCCTGTGCGGCCAGCACATTTCTGATTCACCAGCAGAGGGTCCTCACTAACACCCTGTCTCTCTAACCTTTGCCTCTTATCCCACAGCTTTCCAGCCTGATATTGTCCCCCTGCCCCAACACATTCAGTTTAAAGCTCTACCAATGAGCCCTGCTAGTTCCTGAGCAGAGACTGTCCTCCTTCACTGAGAAAGGCGAGTCCTGACTGATGCCAGCACACCAAGTGGTGCACAGACCATTCCATTGTCAAAAAAACCCCAAAATTATGGTGGTAACAACAGCCACAGAGCCACTTTTTAATAAACTCATCCTGTTTCTTCCAATGTTGCTGCCTTCAACTGGAAGTATATAGGAGAATATAACTTGTGCCCTAAATTCCTTTACCAAATGTTTCAAGCCTGTGAAGTCCTTTTTGATCATCCTCCACAGCATGCTGCCACTTAATTGTTCCCTGCATGGAATAGCAGTAATGGGTAGTGGTCTCAGGGCTGCACCAGGCTAGGAAATTTCCTCATGACATCCTTACCCAAAGAGACAGGAGACCTTCCCGTTAATTGGGCCCAGTCAGCATAGTGGACATATTGGGCCCTCTGTCCACTTAGAAGGGAATCACCTACAACTCAATAAGCACAAGCTCAGACAAAACAATGGAACCAAGAACAAAGCTGGCCAAAGAAATTTTAGGTTAAAATCTATTTCCAAGGAAGTTCATCAACTTCATTAGCTACAGTGCCAATTTTACCTCAGTCCTCATATTCACAGTGGAAGCCAACCAGGCAATTGATAAAAATCAAAGAAAGCAAGCCTCGGTCTATTTCAACACTGTGCCAGCAGACAAGCAGGAGTGCATGATGGCAGCGAATCAGTAACTACTGTAACCATAAATGGCAATTTATCTATTGATCCTAGAGTTGTTCTAATTTTAACAGAGTATTTTAACATATTGAAATTGCACACCTCATGTCAAACAGGGCAAGAATTCAAGAGCTCTCTTGTGTTTTAGCTTGAAAAAAAGACCTCTAGAGAGATCTTATTAAATTAAATTACATGTAAAATCATCAGTGCATATTTTGTTGCTCACAGTCATGCTTTTGTGACTTGCTCCATTAACTTAACAAAAAGAAATAGCCATTTGGGATGTTGGTCGCACAGGAACAACAGTTCCTGTGCAAGCTAAAATCTCTTTCATTCACTTGATTTGCATCTCTTTGAAAAGCAAGTAGTTCTGAAAGGTGTTCATCTTCAAATAAGCACTTTTTGGCTACGCTTGTATTAGAGGGCAATAGGTATAACAGAAATTAACTTTAGACCAAACCAACTTCAATAAGACTTTATCGGGAGCTATTTTCACCTGCAGTAGTATTCTTAAATATAAAAACCACAAACTCCTGTATGGAAAAAAAATAAATTTCATTCTATGCTGGTATTAAGACATTTTTCCCAATTATTCTACATAAAAGAGTAGCCAAAAAATTTCTACAGAATTCGATTCCAGAATGATCTTACTCTCAAAGAATAATGGTCAGAGATGTTAGAACTGCTCTTTTTCCTCAGTTCAAGTATAGGCAAAACAAAGCCAAAACAGACATCAAAGGTTCACTGAGGAGAAAACACATTCAAAACCCCTGTATTGGATGTGTTATCTTTATTTTTAATTCTCCATAGCTCCATCTTCTATTCAGGCCTTCTACTTTTACAGGCTATCATCTCTCCTTGGAATAAAAGACAATGCTTCTAAAATACAATTGAGATCGGTTATGTTACAAGTAAGAAGATGGACCACAATTTACCTTTCCCGATCTATAAAAGAGTAAAAAATAGTAGAAAAGTTACTAAATTAACTACACCATCTTTTATTGTTGTATCAAGTACTAATACATTGATGCATCTTCCAAATAAAACTTCTCCATTGTGCATCAGACGCAGCTATTTGTGCAATCAAAAGGTGCTTCTGTGCTTGAAGGTCTCTCCACTAACACAGTAGCTGGATGCCTGCTGTCATCCGCAGTTTACCACAAATCACCTCAAAAAGTTCTATCATTAAACAGCATAACCACAAAACAAAGGCAGATACTGGGAGAATCCTTTAGGAAAAAAAAAACAAACCATCATCTCAGATATTTAGCAGAATCAGAGAACAGGTAATGTTGGAATGGACCACTGTGGGTCATTTGGTACAACCTCTCTGCTCAAGCAGGGTCATCCTACAGCACATTGCACAGAATTGCATCCAGATGGTTCTTGAGGATCTCCAGTCAAGGAGATTCCACAACCTCTGTGAACAATCTGTTCCAGTGCACCGTCACCCACGCAACAAAGTTCTTCCAAGTCACTGATAAGTAAGTTAAATGCCAGGTCCAGTACTGAACCTTGGGGGACACCACAAGTGACAGGCCTCCAATTAGACACTGTACCACTGAAAACAACCCTCTGGAATCTTTCATTCAGCCCATTCTCGATCCACCTCAGTGTCTACTCATCCAGTCCATGCCTCCCGAACTTTCCTATGAAGGTATTGAGAGAGACAGTGTCAAAAGCCTTGATGAAATCAAAGTAGACAAAATCCATTGCTTTTCCTTCATTTGCTTCATTGCTGTTTCATTGTAGAAGGCAATGAGGTTGGTCAAGTATGATTTACCTTTAGTGATTCCATACTGACTACTCCTTATCACCTTCTTGTCACTCATGTGGACTGAGATAGCCTCCAGAAAAAGGTGTTTCATCCCTTTTCCATGACTGAGGTGAGGCTGACTGGTTGGTAGTTCCTTGGATCCTCCTTCTTGCCCCTTTTGAAGAGTGGGGTGACATTTGTTTTCTTCCAGTCCTTGAGCACCTTCCCTGATTGTCTGATCAACCTTTCAAAGATGATCCTGACTGGCCTAGCTATGCTGTCTGTCAACTCTCTTCGCACTTATAGATGCATCCTGTCAGAGCCCAGGGACTTGTGGACGTCAAGGTGTTCTCTAACCCAATCCTTCTTGACCAAGGGAAAGTCTTCCTTCCAACATTCCTCAACCCTGTTCTCCTGGGTCAGAGATTCCCAAGGGCTGGTCTCATCAGTGAAAACTGATGCAACAAAGGCATCAGTAACTCTGCTGTCTCCATGTTCTCTGTTACCACAGACCCCACTCCATTCAGATAGGGCCTCCACTTCAGATAGGGCTTGGCCTTCCTTGCCTCATTTCTCCTTACTCTGACAATCTCTCTATTCCTATTCCAAGTGGCTGGATTCCTGATAATATCTCCTGTATATTTCCTGCTTATGCTCAAGTAATGACACAAGTTCTTTATTCATCCACACAGGTCTCTTGCATACTTTGTCCTGATTTCTTGCTTATCAGGGTGCAACATTCTTGAGACTTGAGGAAGGGATCCTTTATTATCAGCCAGCTCTCCTGGACCCTTCTTCCCTGCAGGGCCTGTTCCCAAAGGATTCTTCCAAAAAGACTCCTAAAGTGTCTAAAGTTAGCTCTCCTGAAGTCCATAGTTACAACCTTACTTGCTGCCCTGCTTCCTTCCTGCCCAATGCTAAATTCCACAATCTCATGCTCACTGCAGCCAAGGCTGCCCCCAGTGTTTACATCTCCCACAGGGCCTTCCATGTTAGTTAGTATAAGATCAAGCAGCACACCATTCCTTGTGTGATCCTCTGTCGTAGTTTTACCACAAAAATAGCGATTCTGACAAGAGATGTCCGAGAGAAGTCACACACACACCCAAAAAGAAAAAAAACACACAAATATCACAGTTTATTTCACACACACAGAAAATCCAGCAATAAAGTACAAAAAAACAGACAAATTAAGCTTTCCCAGGGCCCGTGTTGGGGTGCAAACGCTCTGGGATAGTGCTGGTCTCTCTCTTGGGGCTCCCGAAGAGACGCCGGGATAATTAGAGAAGGCTCGCGACCAATCTGAGGACCTACAGCAGCGCAAGCCTCCGCTCGGCTTTTCTGAAGAAAAACACTCAGACAGTTAGAAACCGCGAGCCCCCCTCCCCCTCCCTTCAGCCCCCGGGAAGGNAGCCTGCCGCGCCAGCGGACGCCGCCTGCCCACAGCGCCTCCACCGCGGCTGTGCCGAGCCCCAAGGACAGCCACGCCGCCCCGCACGGCACAGCGGGGGGAGGGGGCCACCGAACCTGTGCAGGCACCGGCGCCGCCCGCAGCCCCCCACTGCCAGATCCAGGCACGCTCTTGGCCTGCGTGGGCGGGGGTCCCCCCCGCCCAGCCATCAGACCCTGCACGGTAGGAAAAAAGACCAGTTTTACTTTCATTTTCATCCCACGACATCCTCCAATACCTGTAACACTCATATATAATCATCCTCCACCAAGGTGTTGAGAAGCAGTGAAAGGAATTTGCATTTTTAAACGGTTAACTTAATTCCCTGCATCACTTCAAAAGTTTCAGTTAGATAACACTTGTTTGACTTCACTTTGCAAAACACAGAAAACCAAAGCCATACAGAAAAGATTCTGCTTATGTTCAGCTCTGCTTACAATTTGACTAAATTTATGTTAATTTATTTTCTAACTATGACAAAGTTACTTTCTTAGGAAAATACATTACCTTCCTAAGAAAGAAGGA
Source organism: Neodrepanis coruscans (assembly GCA_013400695.1). Taxonomy (NCBI): domain Eukaryota; kingdom Metazoa; phylum Chordata; class Aves; order Passeriformes; family Philepittidae; genus Neodrepanis; species Neodrepanis coruscans. Next base: position 24,906 of record VYZS01033786.1, read on the forward strand.
AAAACTTAAGTAACATGACTGTAAAGCATATATTAAGTAATTTAAAACTTAAACTATGATTGTGTTTTGTAATACAATGCAATATTAATTTGTAACATTCTTACATTAATTTTACAAGTCTAATGCCATCTTAAGGTAAACTTTAAATTCCTAACAGCTTATATATGCCTTCTGTGGATTCGATAAATTTGTGAGTGACAGAGACATTCCTATGAACTCTGCCCTGCTTTAAACCTGGACTCCTCCTTTCCTGGGCAGACTCAAACCACTGGATAACCTTTCAGACTATTTACCACAGTAGCCATCATAGCTAAATTAAAAAAAATTATATGACGATCACTGTGGTACAAGGCCCTCAAGCTCTCCTTCAAAGGCAATGCAGTTATCATGAAACACATTCTCTGCATCCCTGTTTGGGGTTTTTAGGAACTATGAGATTTCATTGCAGAAGTGCAACCCTTAGCAATGAGGTACAGCCAACAGGAAATGTCTGTATAACAAAAGAACATTGTTATACCCTGGATTTTAATACTGACAAAAGCAATCAACTTTGTTTTATTTACCTGCAATGGAACAGTCAATAACAAATTGGCCCATTTCCAGTTCCATTTACATCAATGGAAGCTAGAGCAGTGAACTGGTAATCTCACTCTTTAAACGTATAGAAGAAATCGTCATGTGTTAACATCAAGGGTTAGCATCAGCATTTACATACATTACATCATTAGCAGAATCCAGAATAATGCATCATCCCATGTTCAGTACAACCTTCCTGAATAATAATAATTATTCAAGTTAAAAGTCCTAAATTATTGTAGAAATACATTTTCAGGATGTTTAGAAAATACAGTACCTTGAGCATTTTCAGGTAAATTTCCAATGCATGCAACTTCCATGATGTTTATAAACAGTCAGCACCAAAATGTGTAATTCCACTTGACCCATCAAAGCTCTCAAGTCATTGCTGCTTCCATCCAGGCACCACAGAAAGAGTCTCACACAGGAGAATCAGTTGACAGTTAGGACACCTACTCTTTAGGCTTTCAGGGTTAAAATACTAGCACAGGACAGGGCATCAGTAGGGCAACTGGGATGTGTATTTTCAAAGAATATTTTCAAAGAAATTCAGTGTCAAGCTAAAAATTAAATATCTGAACTGAATGATATTCAATGTTGACATAGATTGGCACCATTGGAGGAGGATTTTAAAATTATTGACAGTTTCACTCTCTTCTGACCAAAAATACTGAAAAAACACAAAGGATATACCAGATTTTAGTCAGTGTAAACTTTGTTATAAACACAGAACTATGTCAGTTTAACTACGCTTGATATGTATCGTCAAATATGTTTCCTTTGTCCTGAAAGAGTAAATCAGTTGGTTTTAATTTGCAATATTTTATTATAGGTTGAGGTTTCAGAATAAAATATAAACAGATGCTTTTGAAAACAGACTAAGAAGAAAAGCACTATACATCTATAGACAAAAGACAGAAAGCAGGTAGGTAACTTAAATGAGAGGGGCAAAAACAGAACTTACCTTCGAACACTGTTTATGATTCTGGCACCAAGCAAGTGAGCCATTGTTCTGAAAAACAAAAGAAAAGTAAGTATATAAATATTAGTATTTCTTTCAGACTAGATATATTCACCCTAACATGTTTAAATAGAAAGTACCATCCAGTTCTGCTTAGAGAATGATGTGCCACAACACAAGTATGCCGACTCCTACTCCCTTTTGAGGAGAAAAGGCTCAAGTGAGTGTAAAGTGACCAGAAAAGAAGTTAGGAATACATTACACCAGGCAAGTCCGGTGGAAAATTGATCAAAGTCATATTTTAGTCCATATTCTGAAACACTTACTGTCTAGAATTGCTATGAAGTAGACAAAAGGTAACACCTGCTTTTAAGAAATTAATATAGATTGGTAGTGATTCATGAGCAGAAAGTCCATTAGTCACATTTCAATACTGCACAATACTTAAATCATCAAGGAAAGATAATGAAAACTTTAAACTAAATGGAAAATTAATTAAATACGACATGAATTTATCGAAGTCACCTGTGCCGGTTTTATTTTATATTTTTGATAATAAAGTGCATTTCTCAGATAAGAAAACACTATAGGTCTCTTTCATCTTGATTGCAGTAAAAGAAACAATACAGGACAACATGTAAAAGAATAGTTTAAGTCAAAGGAAAAGAAAAAACAATGAGAAAAGAAAGACAAATATGAAACTGGTACAGGGGCAAATAGCAACTTGCTGTTCTCCTAGAGCTAGTTCTGAAGCACCCATTTTGGAAAAAAACATTTCCTGTTTAAAAAAAAAAGTCAGAAAAGAGAAGTGTATGCATACAGTACTAAGAGATAAGAAAGTAATGATTCATTTTCTGTATAGGGGAAGATTGAAACAACATCAGGAAGACTTGAGTGACTCTGTGAACTGAACATGAGAAATAGGGTACAAATTCTGCAACATAAAGTGCATGTTCATGTACTTAGGACCTCATATGTATGTATTTCTTCCGTAATACATGAGTTCATATTCTGGAAACAAAACGGATGAAGATTCTTGTAAATTTCATGTTCAAAAGCTGACTACAATTGCGGGTCTGACATAGTAATAGGACATCCTTTCATATGAATTAGGCAAGGTATTCTTGAGGGGATGAATCAACGTGATTGCAGCGTAACTTCACCATTGGCACTGACTATAGATCTAGAAATCAGTTTCCAAGGAGGAGGAGTTCAGGTAGGCCAGAATGCTAATATAGCAGCACTATATCTCCTCTCTATGGGTGTGTGTTTTTTTTGTTGTTGTTGTTTTGGTTTTGGGGTTTTTTTTAATAAAGGCTGATGCAAATAATGGAGTAATACATATACATGTTTTGGTTTCAGTTGGGATAGCATTTATTTTCTTCCCAGTAGCTAGCATGAGCTATGCTTTGGATTTGTGCTGGAAACAGTGTTGATAACAGGGATGCCTTGGCTACTGCTGGGCAGGGCTTACATACAGTATCAAGGCCTTTTATGTTCCTCATCCCACTCCACCACTGAGCAGGCTGGAGGTGCACAAGGAATTCAGAGAGGACACAGCTGGGACAGCTGAACCCAGCTAACCAAAGGGATATTCCATACCATAAGGCATCACACTCAACATAATGCCAGGGAAGAAGGAGGAAGGGGGGGATATTTGGAGCCATGGAATTTGTCTCCTCAAGTAACCAATATGCATGACAATGTCCAGCTTTCCTGGGGATGGCTGAACAACTGCCTCCCCATGGGAAGCAGTGAAATAATTCCTTGCTTTGCTTGTGTGCATGGCTTTTGCTTTACCTATTAAACTGTCTTTATCTCAACCCATGAGTTTTCTCACTTTTACTCTTCTGATTCTCTCCCCCATTCCATCCAGGGAGCAATTGAATGAACATGTGTCAAGCTTAGTTGCCAGCTGGCTTTTAACAACAATACATAACTTTTTATAAACAAAATTCACACAGATAAGGTCAAAATTATTCTCTTGATATACAACAACTACAATTCAGAAGGAGAAATACTTTAGAACCACTGTAACCAAGACAACCAGAGCAGCTTCTCAAAACGGTAGCACTACGTTCTGATCTCAGCAAAGTTTATAAGCTTAAATACAGTGACTTGCTACTGCAGTTATGAAGCCTAAGCTTTGAAGCTGGATATTTCTTTGTGAGTGTTAATAGATCATGTTTGTGCATGTCTCTATACAAGTATGTAGTCACACGTTCACAGAAGCTCCCAAGATGTAGCCAGCAGGTCAAGGGATCATCTCCCTCTAATGTGCTTTTATGAGCCTCATACAGGGAGCTCCATCCAGTTCTGGGGCCCCTGGACAAGAAGGTCAAGGACCTGTTGGAGCAGGTCCAAATGAGGGCCATGAAAATGATCTGAAGACCACAACAACTCTCCATAAAGGCTGAAAGATTTGGGTTTTTTCAGCCTGGAGAAGAGAACATTCCAGGAAGACTTTATTGCAGCCTATGAACATATAAAGGGAGCTTATAAGAAAGAGACTTTTACCAAGGTCTGTACTGAAAGAACAAAGGTCAACAGTTTTAAACTGAAAGGGGTAGGTTTAGATTGGATCTAAGAAAGAAACTGTTTACAGTGAGAGGGGTGAGACACTGACTCAGGTTGCCCAGAGAAGTGGTGGATGAAGCATTGTTGGAACTGCTCAGCAACAAACATGATGTCGCGAAAGATACCAGGGCTGGAAAAACTAGATAATCTCTAAAGATCACTGCCAACTTCAACCATTTTGTGAGTGCACTACTTCAACAATCTCCATAGTCATTGACTCACAGAATGGTTTGGCTTTCACCACAACTTTTAATCTGAATTTCAGAAGCTTTTATAAGTATTTTTTTCCTATGCACTGTAATATTTAAAATTTCTACTCCTGTATTACCTAAGGAGCTCTGGGGATGATAAATATAAAGATATATTTGCTCCTTTCCATTTGTAAGCTTATTTAGGAGCAATTTTAAAAAAAGTTCAAACTATTTCATTTCAATATTTTATGAAAATTTATTTTATCTTCCAGCAGATTACAATGCAATCACTATTTGATTTTATAATATCACTTTTATGTGCCATTCCTTTAGAACTTAGCTAAAACTGAGATTTGCTAGCATAAGATTAGCTAACTATGAGCACCATGTCGGGTTCAACCCCTTTGAAAAGAGACATAAATAGAAGTAATAAAACTTTAGAACAGCAGTAAATAACATATGCTAGTGGGAATTCCTCAATATTGCCTTCAATGCTGTATGAGGATTTATTATTCCCATTTACAGATCTAGCCAGCAGTAATGTTAAAACAGTATTTTATGTGTTACTTTCAATTTATCCCCCTTTCTTCTTCGTATAAAATATGACAGAGGTAGCCGAATGCAATAACATATTAGTAGTAGCTCGCCACTTTGTTTCAGTTTCACTGCTACTTTCCACTGAACTAGAAAAAGCATCTCTCCTTTCAAATTGTATCTGTTACTTGAGACAGTATTGTCCAGATGTGTGGCGCCCCTACATGATAATTTCGTTGTCTACAACAGTTTTCATTTCACAACTGAAAACTATTAGCACTTAAGTTAAAAAGTTTATCAAAAGGTAAGAGCACAGTTTAGCAACTTCGGCTTCGTACTAACATGACGTGAATGATCTTTCATTGCACAGAAGAAAAGGCAAATTCTACAGGTTTCCCTTGAACATCGGGGTATCAGAGGAAGCATAAATACTGTATGAAGGCTCTCCTCCACTCTTCATCTTAGCAAATGGTTAATCACATTCAGCTGTGACTACTGTTCCTACTAGTGTACCTGGCCAAAACCATAATTTCAAATTGTTAGGAATTTGTGATCTGCCTGTAGCATTTTGCATGCTTCCCGATTCCATTCTCAGTTCCCTCATGTTCGTTTTTCTTCAAACCAATCTTGACCCAACTTAAGCCAATGAGAATTTTGACTTAGTCTTTAGCTGTGGCTTAACTCTGTGGTGCAGAAATGGCCTCAAGGAAGAGTTAAACAGCACCATTTCTACCCATCCATAAGCCTTGCACCAGCACACCTTCAGGGCAACCTTAAAGTATCTTCATCTGCACACTGAAGAGACCAAACTGCACTCAACAGGACAAACACCAAGTATCTTATCTTCCCAGCCCTGACATGTTATATGAAAGACATCAGGTAGATGAGGCTAAAGCAGTCTACAACAGCATGTAGTAGATGGAGCAGAGGGACTCAGGTCACCATCTGAGCCCCACACACTTTCAGTCTGCCAGGAAGAAAACTGCAGACAAACTTCTAGAATCAGACCTTCAAAGACCAGTTTGAACTTGAATAAGGACAAGGGTCCCAACACTAAAACAATGCAGCAGACAAATATTACAAGATTTATCATTCAAACATTTAAAGAAAATACATGCCACATGTATTTTCAATGAAACTGTTAAACTGGCATCTTTAATCAGTCTTAATAGGCTTCATTTCAGCAAGTATATGTGCACATTTGCTTTCTTCTAGTAAACCACAAGGTCCTAAACAATTAAGACAAACATCTGTGCTCCATGCCCTCTTAGACCTTGAGAAACACAAAAGTTGTGCCGCACCTCTTGAAAGGAAAAAAATACATGTAAAAAAAGCAAGAAAAATCAATCTTCTTCTGCCTACAGTATGCCACAGGGGAAAGAAAAAACTAATAGCCTTCAAAAGCAAGTAAAAACTGTTTTTTAATTGGAGCAATAGGAAAAAGAAGGTATTATTTTATTTGCATCCCTGCCCATAATTATGTCAGGAGATATAACCCTTCTTTTTGAAATGCCAGAGATGAGCTCTGTAAAATGAACTAGTCAATCTGCTATGTCAGTACCCGTACACCTATTATCAGTTTTGGAAGTCTCTTCTCCCATGTCCAATCTTCAATTCACATTCATATGAAACCCCTGTCTCTCAGGACTGGCCTCTCCTGATGACCTCACTGGTTCTTCGAAAATGACAAAAAAGCACAGAAATAAATCCTTCAAATAACAGTACCCGTTCAAGTGAAAAAACATTTGAGTACACCAAATCAGTAACTGCTGCAATGATGAATTTAAAGAGACAGGCTCCCAACACACATTTTCCTTAACCTTTCAAAAATCTCAACAGCATGAAATTAAAAGTAACAGCAAAATATAATTTATATTGTACTCGACACACATATCCTTACTGCATGCTCAGTGTGACACAAATTGGACTTCTCTATGGCAGTGCTGTGCGTCCCCAGGCCCAACTCTGAACTGTGGAATTAAGATGCAAAATGGAATTAACAATTTCAAACTAGGCTTTCCAGCACCCAAATACCAAAGCATGCATCTAGGAACAAATTTCAGAAAAGTCTATACACTTAGTGGGGAGAGACACCAGACCCAGAAAATGGGAAATGCCAAAGAAAAATTTATTTATCCAAGTTTCCTCTTGAGATTAAACACAAACTTGTGGTACGTATGTGGGCAGGGGAACCACAGTATCACCTCCCCTGTGCCCTAATTTTCCTTTAGTTTTCCTTTTGCATATAAATAACCGAAATGCATTTTTTTCCCTGAAAATAAGGCAGGAAAATGACTTATTGTGTTTTACAACACCACAAACGCTCACCCTAGAAGTCTTTCACCTAGCTAAAGCAAAATTAAAGCCCTTATGCACTTTGAAATTACTCTTAACAACACGCTAGAGTGAAGACTGAAACTTGGCCAGTGAAACTGAACAAGAGAAACATGGAGCTAGAGGTAGTGAATGAGCAAGGTCATGAAGTCCACCTATGGGAAACAAGACTGCCCCTTCAAGGACAATTTATGCAAACAGATTTTTAGCATCATCACCACTATGTGCTTGTACAATGTATGACAAGTTGGAAGACCATCCTCTGGAGAAGCCACAGATAGACGAGGATCAGTATAATATAAAACGACACATAAAATACAACAGAATACCAGTGATATTCTAGTTCCTTGGCTTCCAGTCAGGTAAGAAAGGAAGGAAATACAAACAAATGAAATCAGCATATTTTACTCTTTTGATAGTCTTGTATTTCATTGGATATTATGTTTTAAGGAAATAATTCCTCAGTAAGGGATTTCTGTTGCCTTATAGTGCTTCTAATAAGGAATGAAACTGAATAAAGCAAGCATTAACAAAAAATAAATTGAATACTATTGTGTAGCTTTGAGCCATTCCCACGTACCCTGTCACTCGATCCAAAGCAGAAAAGATCAGCACCTCCCTTTCCACTTTCCCTTCTCAGTTAGAGAGTAATTAAGTCACCCCTCAACTTCCTCTCCAAACTAGACAAGCTCCAAATCCTTAGCTGCTCCTCACAGGACATGCCTTCCAGCCCTTTCATCTGCTTTGTTGCCTTCCTCTAGATGCATTCAAGGATCTTTACATCATTCCTAAATTGTGAGGCTCAGAACTGCACACAGCACTCCTGGCACCCTGCTGACTCCTATTCAGCCTGATGCAAACCAGCACTCCTTATCCCTTTCTACAGGGCTGCTCTCCAGCTGCTCCTCTTCCAGTTTATACCTGTGCCCAGCATTATACAGAATACAATATTTTTTACTTGTTAAATTTCATCCCATTAATCATTTCCAAATACTTCAAGTGACCCCTCTGCAAGGCCTCTTGTCTCTCAGGAGAATCAACAGCACCTCCTAGTTTGGTGTCATCACCAACTTGCTAATGGTGCATTCAACTGCTGCACCAGAGCACTGATGTATGAATTGAGCAAAACTGACCCTAGAATTGAATGTGACAAATACCCATGATGACCAGTAAACAGCGAGTTGTAGCCCCATTCATGAGACCCCTTTGAGCCCTGTCCTTCAGTCAATTCTACACTCAGCACACCATAACTGCTCCTGGCTGTCCCTGACCCTGTTTCATCCCTTGCCATGCCTGGGGCTGTTGATGATGCTTTTACCACCACCCAGCTCTGCCCATCCTGTGCCAGTGCCTTTGGGGCTGTTCCCCTCAGAGAGGCCATAGCCTGCAATGGGGTCACCCTTGGCCCCTGGCTCCCCGTCCCCCAGGCAAAGCCAGCCCTTACTGAGCCTGACAGCAGCCTTAAAGCAGCCTCTGCTTTAAGGTTTATAATTACATTTTCATTTATTCTGGATGTATAAGTAACGTCCTTAGACTTTGTTCTAGTCAGCAAAAGTACAAAGCAAAATTTCAAAACCAAAACCAAATAAAGATCAACCGAACCAGAAAAAAACAACACATAAAACCTACCAAAACACACAAAAAAGCATCACTACATAGGACTCTAACATGAGAAAAAGTAAGAGAACAAACAGCATTTAGTGCATATTAGTCACATTGTTTAGTATTTTACCATCAGATAACTTTATGACTATGTTATATAAAAACATGTAAAAATGTAACATTAAGGTTAACTACGTATATATACTTCCTCTGCCATCTTATGACTACACACAACTCCTTTCAATAAAATTAAAAAACAAACAAAACAAACCCCCCCAGAATAAACCAAAAACCAAAAAATCCCAACCAAACAAACCCTGAGCAACAGTATTCTTAAAAGGAAGTTGAAGCCAAGAACACATCTTGGAACGAGTACCTACAGTTCCTCACAGCTAAATCAAATGTACATCCCCCCTCAGAGGAAGCCATTTCTATACCACAGATTTTAAACTTCAGAAAAGTAAGTGCTGGTTACTGGTAAACCTAAAGTAATTAAATTAAAGAGGTGACTAAATGTAAGAAATAGTTATAAAACTGATCAGCCCACCATTTCATTCTGGTGACATAACTGCAGTTTGTAAATGTAAACTAAAATTAAATTATCATGTGTAACAGCATGATATTTAATTATAAACATCTGGATTTAACACCACAAAATGGATATCACAAACAACTTTTAGAAAGTCTTAGTCAGGTTTTCTTTTGGATTTATGCTACCATTGCCATCACCTGTAATGTGTTATCTCCTATCATAATGATATGGTGGGTCCTCCTGTCGATGAACAGCTGCAAGTAGATTTATATTGACCTAAACAGTGCATTGGTATTACCTAAAAAGTTCACGCAAAGTCATCTTCAGCTTCCATTGTTATTACAGACTGAAATATTTAAAGCCACAACTTCACACACACCAAAATACAAAAATAAGATCAAAGCAATTAAAAAAAGAAATTAAGTAAAATCAGCAACCATTACCAAATCATGAGATACAATAATATTTGTTCTCTGGCTGTCAGCATTAGTAGGTTCCTAGAAAGACTGTCACCAAAACCCAAAGGTCATTACCAATGAAACAGTAAAAGATCAGTAGTTTTGAAAATAGACTATGTATTGCTTGGATTAAATTTTCATGGACCACCTTTGCTCTCTTTACAGCACTGTCTTCTCAAACGCAGAGAAAAACTACTAGATAAACACAAGCTGTAAAAACAAATGAGCCACAGGAATTCCTTGTGTTTCCACCACACTTGTGAGTTATGACTGCCTTCTTGTGGTTTCACAGACTTCACTCTTACCACTTCTAAGACTGATCTCAACTAAGGTCTTATTCTACTAAGCAGAAATTCCTAGCAAACTGCAAAAGAATCCAGATGAAATCAAGTTCACTTCACTATGCAAGAGAAGGAATTAAATACATTGACACTAACTTCAATATTGAAGTTATATATCGAATCTCAAAGTGATGTATATTCCACAGACACTTCTTCGGATTAAGTACCCATTTAAAGTGAACAAAAACTAACCTAATAGCATTTAGATGGGAAGCAAAAGATAGCTTGTTGACTATTTGTTTGTACACTCCATTTCAAAATTCCCATGCTTCCAAAATTATAATGTGCTTTTTCTATCATGTCATGGAGTAAATTTGCTATACATATGAACTAGTGAGACAATAAAAGTATATGCCAGCAAAGGGACGTGTAGACCATTGGGAAATTTACACCAAAAAGAATAAAATGCATTCTAAAAATGTAACACTTACCTATGCAAAATACAATATAAATGTAGACATATATGACCTACATTAGTGTATTTTAAAAAACACAACTGGTTTACAAAATACAGTAGTATTCAATGTTTCAGAAATGTGTGCATGCATGCAAAAAATTATAGTCCATATCACTATTCTATATAATTTTAAGATTATTGGTTACTTAGGTGACTCTCGAGAGCATGTGATGTGCTATGTTTACCACAGGCTGCACTTGCCTGCACTGCCTACAAAAAGATCTTTCCAGAATCAACTACAAACAAAACACCCCAGATCTTGACACTAGGAAGTTGTGTGAACCACAGAAACACATCTGCAGAACACCTAGTGTTGATGGGCTCAATGTCTGCACTATACATATTCCAACTTCCCCTTTCCCTTTTCCTTAAACTAGTTCCAGTCTGTGACCACAATGCCTATTATCTCCTGAAGCACATTAGGTCCTCCTGGATCCTCTCTCCCAGTTATGTTAATCCAGAAGAAATCCATTGCACAAACTCTCAGACTGGTCCATGATGATCCACATCCACAAGACGATCACGATAATTAAAGAGACTCACACCAAAAGCAAACTCTGATCCATATTAAAACACTAATGTGGAGATGCACCTCAGACACTTCTAACATCTCCCAAACACATAGGAGTAGTAATGCAGTTCTTCCTACTAGACTAGATTTTCCTCAAAAGCCACACTATTTCAAGGCCATTCAGGGTAGAGTTCCTTTCTGGACTTGCAAAGTGCTTAGGGTTTTGCTGTTTCACATCCTTAAGAAACTAACCACACACAAAAAAAAAAAAAACACACAATCATATGTTTTTAGATCATCTAAAATGTCCACTATAAATAGTTAACTATAAACTACATGCACATGGGATGTTCCATGTAGGTTGAATTATCATGGAGTTATTTTTCATTACAAAATCACTAAATGCATTGTGCTACATAGTGGCATGTGATGTTTTACTGTATCTTCTCCTACTCTGTTCTGGTAGGTATGACAGGGACACCATTATATGCCATACTTTTATCTTTGGTAAGAGCACATATACACACCTGTCCTTAAAACTTAGCAGCTCTTCAGCACCCAGCTTACTATAACTCAGTACCAGGCACCATCAAATTTTAGGCTTGCACTCTTGTGCTTAACATACTACTTATTTCCAATATAATTGCATTAAATTCACATGATAAATTTCAGGAACGCATTTCCTCTCTCTTTGGCAAGTGTTATTAGTTTATAAGATACTAAATACTTCAAGCTGTAGTAGCAGCTGTATCGACCACAAGCTGATGGATACATATATTTTCATTTCCCTTTTACAGAAAAACAAATAAATAAAATTCTATCCAGAGCCTTTCTCAAGAGAAAACATATTTTACAAATATCTCTTCATTCCAATTGTCTTTATGCATAACTAAAAATTTTATCCCCTGATCTGTGCAAAGCAATAAGCTCAAAAAACATCACTGACAATATGAATACTATGTTTCACTACCCAAAATTCTCTTAATATTTCTAAAGCACGTAGTAAAGTATAATCTCACCAGTAAAAACCAGCACAAATACTGATCCTATAGATTAAATATGCAGTCTAAAATTTGACTACAGTTATTCTTTGGTAGTTCCACAGACTCACTAATATTTACAAATTCTTCTATATAAAAATCGTGTTTTGAAGGAATTATTGAAGTACATGGCAAAACTCTCAAAAGTAACAATTGAAATTAATAATGTAAACATTAACACAGTTCTTGGAGCTCTAACATTGTATAAACAGTCTTCGGAGATTATCCTCCATTTTTCATAGAAGACCTGGCTCAGTCAGTGAATTACATCTCACCAGACCTGGGATTTCCTAGAAACATTTCCAAAAGTGTTCTGTATCCACTCAGGAATTAAAGAACTTTTCCAATAAAAATGACCCTTGGACTCAAACAGAACAGCCTATCTGCAACCTGAGCAAAAACCAACACACACGCAGAAAGCACTAATTCAAAGATGCATGTCAACCACACAAAAAGTCTTTCACCACAACAGTAAAGCACCATTTCAGCAGGAGGTCTTACTTCCCAGACCTATTTTTATTATTAGTCTTTCCATACATCTGCATTCACTGTAGACATTGCAGAGAGACAGACAAGATGTAATAGTTGCAGTTTAATAAGACCACAACTTTGTTCTTTCATCTCTAAAGCATGACCCAACACCAAATCACATCATGCAACTTAACAATTCTTCTCTCCATTGGTCCTACTGTTTTGGCCCTTGGCTTTTCAATCCAGGTCTCACTTCTGCAGAAAGCCACATTAAGAACACAATAAAGACTAGTGGATGCCAGTTGCACACTGCTCAGATACCACATATCACATCACTTAATGAACAACCTCCTCCTAATTCTACCCTGTAACAAGAGGAAATTACAATGCCCTTCTCCAGACCAGCTCAGCGCTTCTCTCTTTCCACGACTCCCAGACCTGTAAATGCTGTTCACATTTGTCTGCAGACCACATTTTTATTCCTATCCTATTTTATGGAAAGGTAATAGTTCCTGCAACAGCAAATGTTGCACTGACGTTGTGTCAACAATGGATGAAAAACAGGCATCCAGTGAAGGAGTACACAGAAGGGTGGCCAAGTCTTTTCCTTTTCACTTGAAATTTAACACACCTGCTAACCTGATCCCAGGTGAGATCTTTTGGCCCTGCAATGCTGTTAGTATACCCCGGAGAGAACCGGTCTTTTAATGCAGGTTCCAATAGATTCCTCCAGTTTTCTTAAGGGCTTTTTCCAGTTAACAAGAAAGGTTTATTACACAGGACAATTGCTGCAGCCCAATCTTCTAGACCACGTTGCAATCAACCTAAGACTGTGAAAGGACAGATGAGAGAGAGAGAGAGAGAGAGAACAAATCATCATTAAATTCTATTGAGAAAGATATACTAAAATATACTACTCCTGCAATGCAAGCTACAGGGATATTAACTGTATCTTTCTACAGGGGCGATCTTGAGTGGAAGATTTACATTGCCACATCACATTGGCATAAAATTTCCCACAAACCTAAAAGCATTTCATATGCCAGGTTTCTAGAATACAGTCTGATAACTAGCTAATGAAGACATACAATAAAAAGACAATAAATCTCTCTTCAAGGCAGGACTGAAGCATTTCTCATTAACACATCTGGTTACCAGAAGTATAGCTGTTACACACAGCAATCACTTGCTGACAGGTCCATCATGTTTCAGACCTTTCCAGCATCAGATGAAAGAGTTAAAACTTAAATCAGATTAATTTGCATTGAAGTTATTGAACAGCTTATAACATTAGAGATGTCAAAGCTCAGCCTAAGTTCCTACCCAAGCCACAGTATTTTAAAGCGTCCAGTTAATGTAAACAATTGGATATGAAATTTCACTATTTCCACGGTAAGGATCACACTAGTTCTAAAGATATAAAAGCAAATGCTAGGCTTCAATCTAAATCAACAGCCACAAAAGAAAAACATAATAATATGAAACCTTAAGCTCATAAAATGCAGACAACTGTGGTTAATACCAGTTGCCAATAACTTGTACTATCAGCAGGCATTGTGTATTAATTTTTTTTCCCTTTCTTAAATAATCTCTTTTTGCAAAACTGACAAATATTTCAGTTGTTCCGTCTTTGGAAAGTGTCAGATACTGGTGGTATGCTCCAAGAATTCTAACTCACTCATAATGTTTCCTTCTATTTCACTAGCCTTTTCACCTGTGTAAAGCAATTAAGAAACACGGTGAAGGCAGTTGTGGTACTACAAGTATACCAACAATGTTCAAGTTTCTTTTTCATTGGACTGAGGAGCTCTGCTCAATTTACTTTCTCAATGGGAAGTTCATGGGTGAGAACAACTTGACTGAGGCTCGATCTATACCAGATGGATCTACTAGGTATGAGTAAGCATCTTAGGGGCATGAAAACTTGACATCTGCTCCTATTATTAAGAGGATAAGCCATGTCTGTTGATGAAATTTACAGGGATGCTTTGGAATCCCTGAGGGCACCTAGATACAGGGAGTCACAATCAGTAACTGACCGATATTTCATTTTTTTTTAATTGTTTACTGTCTTTAGCAGTACTTAGCTCTGATTACATCAAAACTGCTTCTACCTTCCCTTAATATCTGAATTTGAGTTCAGATATTTGAGTTCAAGATGCTTTATATCTGGAAAATAACTGGGAATTCTATTTTGTCTTCATGCATAGTACCATTTACTCCTACTCTGAACTGTAAAGTAAGATGTCGTGATACAGTAAGACGGTATTTAACAAATTCAGGTTAATTGGCTTTAATCAGCACACTGGGAATTTTCTTGGGAATTTATCTATAAACTCAGAACAGACATTTCCAGTATATTTATGCTGGCCTAAGCTTATTTCCATTTAAACCACTGGATACATTGCTATCAAGTGTAGGGATATAAGACTTAGGCCAGCAACGACAGCTCCAGAAAAACCTTGTCTTAAACTACTAATTACATAAATGGAAGAACAGTAAGTATCAGTCAGAAGTCTGAAAGATCTCCAGCTAAAGAAAACAACATGAGCTTACAATGTATTAATCTGTAAAGCTCTTCAGTATTTAAAACTATCTGAGAGTCATGCTTTCTACTCCAAAACAAAGGCACTCACTATATTCTTCAGGAAACTCTAAATGTTCATTCTTTTCTACAATCTGGAAAACGGCTCAGGTTCGCTTTAACCTTCAAGTTGAGTCCACACTGCTGCCTCTTTTTTCTACTTAAGGGCAGTTTTGAATATTGAAAGCAAGCTTGAAATAATAATTTTTTCCTGTTGCGCGTTTATTGCCATTGTAATAACAGATTTTGTTCTGTCCAGTGCTCAAACACAAATGTTTAATTAATCTTACAATTAATCTTTACAAGATTAATTAATATGCTGCATGTTCAGTGTTGAATGCGTTCCTACTCCACTTGGTTGGTGATAGGAACCAAAAGCCTACTGTCTTTCCCATTGTTTATTCAATTTTTTAACTCAAAGAAAAAATTCAAAAATAAGTTGCTAGCTGCAACAATCTACGTCTTCTTTCCTTATTTATTCTGACAAACATGTCCAATAGCTGCTACTAAGTACCATACGAAGTGACACACACTTTGTTAATTGGATTATTTTTACCTCTTTGTGTCAGTTTGTCTAATCCCAAATGTTCCTTCCACCTACTGCAGATGCAGACTGACCAGTGCTTTACTAATTCGTAATCTCTCGGTTCATAGTTGCATAGAAAGACATCACAAAACAGAAGAAAGCCTCAAGCTCTCTTAGTTCCAGTTCCCTTCCCCAAATTGTTAGATACGAATCCAATGTCAACATATTATACACTCTTTGTGACTAAGAAAAATGGGGGCAGGTGATGATGTGATTCATTATTGGCTAGTTGGGGTTACAGAGTAATGTGATTTCATTGTTTTCATAAGGAGATATAACCATCACCTAACTGGAGAAAAAAAAAAAAAGAAAGAAAAGAAAAGCAAAAAATAGCTGCTCTGTTGGAATAGTTTTTATCTAGGGATTTAAATTCTGAAAAAAAGGACAAGCAGTCACTGTATTAGGACAGAAACATTATGATGATGAGAATAATAAATTATCAACCTTCCTCACTATTTGCTGCCTTACGTATCTGTTCAGCCATGTACCAAATTCAACAAAAACCCAAAGTCTGACAGCAACTGAGGTTAAAAAATTCATTTAGTGTCTAGGTCCAAAAACACCCTGAAGCCTGACTGGAATGTTCCAGTCAGTAACAGTTAAAAAGCATTAGAAGTTAAATACAAATGATGTATAGTCCTTACATCCATGACCTAAATCATTAGATGTGAAATCATGTTCATGTACATGAACTGTGATTACTTTTTTTTTAATGTAAATTAATGTGAAAATAACTTCCCTAAAGAGTAATATATTAAAAAAAGAAAAACAGATTCATGCTCATGAATTCTCCTAAGAATGGCGAGAAAGGATGAAATATGTTTGCACTGGATTAAACGTGTACATTATTCTTATCCAGTCTTCACCATCAACCTCAGTATCTGATTCTCTGGACAGAAGACATTTGCTCTGACACAATCCTATTTCCCTCATATTATCTTATAATAGGACCCATGACATCTGGATTGCAACCCTAGGCAAAAAAAACAAAGTCTTCACTACTTCGGCCAGGTTTGCATTTTCAGTTGTGATCACTTGACAAATTACAGTGGCAGCAGTTTGTCTTACTTTTGACTTAAAAGACAACATCTTTGCAGTAGACAATGT
>VYZS01033786.1:41983-52111 GCA_013400695.1 Neodrepanis coruscans
CCACTGCACTTCCTCTACTGTATGGGAATAAAATGTATGTGCATCTTTTGACTCATCATATGACCAAACTTTACTATGGATGTGTAATACAGTAAATCCAGCACGTCTGAAAATGCAAAAAAAACATGCATAAGAAGACTCAAAGCTTTTTCCAAAGAACTGAGATTACTATTTTTTTTCAGAATACGTAAATCACAGTATTGACTCAAGAAAGAAAGGAGCCATCACCAGAAAATATTACTGGTTGAAAATTCTCCAGAGAGTAAGTTCATGTTTGGAGAGCCAAAGTAGCCCACTTCTTTGACCTTTTTCACAATCCATCGATTGAGTTAAAGGAAATACAGAAATGAAGAACAAGCTGTCATCACCAGGATACACTCTGGCCATAAAATGCCCCCACACTCCCAAGTCACTTTTAAGAAAGAAATTAATGAAAACAAGCTGAAAAAAAGCCAGTCACAGGTCAGCAGCTTTACCTGGACAGGCTCCACACTTGAGCATCCCTGGTGTAGAACAAATTTAAAGTTTATGTGCCTGCACTAGTATACATGACAGGACCACAAATCAGCTAGAACTTTGTGGTGGATTTTCAATGAACACAAAAAGACTTTCAAAACATTTTTACAAAATTAAAACAAGAAAACTTAACCTTTTTAAACCAAGTAAAATTCCAAGCAGCTGAGAAAGACTGGAAATAAACATTTACCAAAAACCTTTACAAACAACTCTTCCTATACCCATTGTTGTTTGTTCTCTGTTTCCAGCCTTAATTTCAATTAATTGTATCACAGTAATTTTTACAGTGTCCTCTACTTCTAAATAATTTCCCTTCACAGCATTATGAGTCTGCAGGAGGTCATCTATCCCCAGCTTTTTCCTTCTGGGACTCTGTGTCTCTTCTTTTTCTACTTCTTCTTCAAGTTCCAGAGCCATGCGTTCCTCGGGAATCTTAGCTACTTAGCAGGGCAGTCATGCCTTTTGCAAGCTTGAGACAAGTCTCTTCCTTTTTTAAAGGAATGTAATGTAACATGCAGACTAAGAAAAAACAAAGCAAAACATGCAGTGTCCTTAAAAGTATAGTAAGTCACAGATTTTTTTTTTCTGGTGAAAATATATTTTCCTATATTATTCGTACATAACTTTGATGTCATATGTCTTTGGCAGCCTAGACAGACACAGGGGTAAAAACAGGGTTCAGAGAAGACAAAAGAAATTTGACAAAAACTTTGGACTGGGGTTTTTCCCCACATATGTAAATATATGATATTCTTTGTGTGATTTTTTTTTTTTTTAAATCAGAGATGAAAGGAACAGTACTCTGCTTTCAAGTTTAAAAAGTCCACTTACCTTTCAACACCCCCAGTTCACCGTCTTTTGTGTCCTGTGATCCCTTGGTCATTAAAAGACTGAAAAAGGGATACAACTAGAGTTGGGACACCAAGTTCACAGCACTCTACTTTGTCGACAAAGGCTGCATGGACCTAGTGTTCATACATGGACCCAATCCAGCTGAAATCAACAGAAGGCTTTTCATGGACTTCAAAGGTTTTCGAAATATACGGCCTTATAAGGCTCAGCTTTGGGAAAGGTCAAAAAATGAGGATTCTTGGTGTAAACTTCTAGGAAAGTGCTTTTTTTAGTTCAAGGTTAACATTTGCTAGGCACCAACTACTAAGTATTAATACGAATGTGTCTCTGCCTTTTGTATGACGTTCCTGATACTCAGTCATTAATACCATTTTCAATCTTTAAAAATATGGATGCTTAATTACAGCACTTTCTTTTTCTTTTTACAGAAGTTGGTTATGTACTCAAATCCAGATAATCAGAGAAAGCCAAAATTCACACGTAATAGTCAATGGAGAGGTAGGACAGCTTATGAATAACCATCTCCATTTTGTAAACACGTAAATTCTGCACTCAGCCTTAAGAAGTTCCCCTTCACAAAATTACAATTGTTGAGCATCTGCAAAATCAACTTGTTTTTCAAGGTATCTCAGAAAAGTAATGTTTTGGAGGTTTTTTCCCCTACAGAACACTTACTAAACCAAATACATTTAAATACCGTTCAGAGCACTAGTTAATCACAGAGACAAC
This sequence comes from Neodrepanis coruscans, assembly GCA_013400695.1. Classification (NCBI taxonomy): domain Eukaryota; kingdom Metazoa; phylum Chordata; class Aves; order Passeriformes; family Philepittidae; genus Neodrepanis; species Neodrepanis coruscans. Next base: position 44,081 of record VYZS01033786.1, read on the forward strand.
CTATACAACATTTTAACCCATATAATGGGTTTTACCCCATACAATGTTTTTATAATTGCTTTAATATGAACACTACCTATCTTTAAAACCTTTCATTCTGTAGTAAGTGGATACATCTTCCAATGGGAAAAGGATTTGCATTTTAGATGTCCCAGTGTTTTTCTATCAAAAGTTTACTAAGGCTTTTCAGAAGCAACATCTCTTCCCTCTCCCCGACACGCCTGTGACATTAAAACTATGTTTTGCCAATACTTTCTACACAAAAAATGCCTGTTTCAAAACTTATTAGTAACACTCCTGTTGCATTTATTGCATCTGGTATCAGGCATATTTACCAAATTAACAGAGATTTCAATTTTATGAACACAAGCCAGATAGCATAAAGAATTATTTTCTTAATATGTAAGCACCCACAAGTACAAAGCGATACAAGTATCTTGGCTACTCTTATTGTTCAGTACAATTTTTCACTATTCACTTACAGTCTCATACGGTTCATTTGCTCTGTATTTTAAACTTATGCTTGAGACACAGACAAACATTGTAATTTGGGAAAGCACTGGGCGAGATTAAGGTCCCAAATCTGACTAATCAAAACTGCTTGTAAACAATGATCAGGCTCTATAACCCCCGCACTCATACCAACTATGCAAGCTATCACTGATGTCAAAGAGATTTGTGTCTGGTTATGACGGAATCTAATTCCCACTGAAATCAGGGAGCTCCATATCTGACCAGGTTGCAACAGCAAAGACTAGCAGTGGCTCAATTCCACAGCATGGTGAATAACGCAGGTCTTTCCACTAGATGCAACCATTATTATTCAAAACAAATCTTTCATCTTCAAAGTTTTTGCATAAGATCCTATTAGATCCTGTGCACCTCTTGTTCACAACAGCAGATCTCGATAACAGGAGCACAACAAATGCCAGAATAATTACCCAGATCACACACCACATGAACAACAAAGAGAGGAGAATGATAGGAAATTTTAACAAGTTTTGAGAAAAACAAAGCTATGACAAATGTTAAAATTTGTATGTGGAAATAAATTAACAGCACTGTGCTTTACAAGACATATGAAAGTCAGAATTATTTAAGACAAGGACTATTTTTGGAAAAGAGATGAGTACTGAAATGGCAACACAAGCAGATGGCACACATCTTCACACGAAGAAAAGACATGTGAACATGTCCCAAAAGATCTAAGCAAACTCAGTGTCTAGGCAGCCCTTATACTGGAACTGAAACATTCTGAGAATAACACACCACATATCTACTACATGTCAATACAAAAGTACCATATATCTTTTCAAAAGATTTAATGAAAATAAATTTATGGTTTCAGAATTATTCAAGACAGTTACAATAAACAGTTTCTTCATGATCTTCACCTTAACTACAGCAGAGCACAGAGAGACACATGCACCCTAGATTTTCGACCTGGCCCACCACCTTCCCAGCTGGAGCCCACTGCAGATTTTTGCAGGTGCAGTCACTTTTGAGTTAAAAGCAATTTGAAGGCAGATGTGCTGGCATTTAGACAACTAGCTGCCTGACTTGTAGGTGAAATCTGGTATTGGTTATCTAGAGGTAATCATTTGCATACTATTTGCTTGCAGATATACAATCTGAGAACCTTTTATTGTTTACTTTAAAAAATTGCCTGTTTTTCCTCAAAAACTTCAGTTGTTCTGACAGGCAACAGTCCTTCTACAACAGTAAAAACAACCTGCTGCCACTATATAGTTATTAGTCATTCAAGACTTTAAGACCTTATTGTTCCATCTTACAGCTACTAATCATTATGCAACATACAGCTCTATTAACTTAAAACAGTATTTTTCCATATTTTCAAAACCAATTTTGAGTTAGCCTTGGCTCATCTAATTCCTAAGTACTAACTCCTAAGTACCAGTCCACAGTATATTACTCTTAGATTTACACTAAATCACATCTATAAGAGGAAACTTCTTTCTGATTTCCGCCCATCTATCATGACCTTGGCTTACTGCTTGAGGGATGTGTATCCTGTATCAAAATTTTCAACTATAAGTCATCCACTATTCAAGTAAGTCAACATAGATATGAACACAGAACCCCTATGTGACAAGGGTCATCATCAGTGTTGCTGGTATGTTTCTAAACAGTTTAAACAATCTCTCCTGAGCCTTGTCAAGCAGCAATCACAATTCTGGATCACACTACACATATAAATCCTAACGGACTTCCCCCTTAAGAATAAAGAAATGGATTTGCTAAAATTCAATTTACTACTGAAGATTACCCACAAAAACAAAACTATAGTGAGATGTACTGATATCTAAAAATACAGGAAAAAATCTGATTTGACTTAGCATTTTGCTTTTAATGCATAGCATTTAATGCATAATGGTCATATATGAACTCATGTATAAAAACGTAAATCATGAAAATGAATTTAGAAGTAACAATATTTAGCAGGCACATCTTTTAAAATGTTGCTAATCCTACTCTCTGTTCTAGTCACTCCTCCATATCTGGAGTGCTTGGTCCAGTGTTGGGCTCCCTATTACATAGGAGTAGGCATGGGAGTACATGGACTTAGTAGAGGAAGTCCAGCAAAGGGAATGTTATATCTCTCACATGAGAAGAGACTAAGAGAACTGGGAATAGAAGCCTGGAAAAAAAAAGGCCCAAGGGGTTCTCATCAATGTTTATAAACACCTGATGGGAGAGGGTAAAGAAGATGGACCCAGATTCTTCTCAGTGGTGTGCAGTAACAGGACAAGAGCCAATAGCCAAAAACTGAAACATGGGAAACTCTACCTGAGCATAAGAAAACTTTTTTTCTTTTTTTTTTTTTACTGTGAGGGTGATTAAATACTAGAACAGGTTGCCAAGAGGTACTNCCAGTGGTGTGGAGTAACAGGACAAGAGCCAATAGCCAAAAACTGAAACATGGGAAACTCTACCTGAGCATAAGAAAACTTTTTTTCCTTTTTTTTTTTTACTGTGAGGGTGATTAAATACTAGAACAGGTTGCCAAGAGGTACTGCCCAGCCTCAACTACTCTGTCACTCTGTAAGCATGTAGCTGTGGCCTCTCCTGGGACTCTATACCACAAACACAGACAGTTTTACTGGCAACTACCCCAAATTCTTGTGGCATATTCTACCACACTCTCAGCTTTTGACCCAGTAAACAAGACTGACTGGTCCTCTGCCTTAACGAACTTAGCAAGTTGCACATATCAAACAGGAAGACATCCTAGAGGTCTGTAACAGATGCCAACCAAGACAAAAGATCCACAGGTTCACAGGTCCAAGTAAACAGTTTGCTCTCCACGACATTTTTATGCTGTACCTTTAGCCTAAGTAGTTGCTTAGGTTCAAGCAACTGATGTTCAAGCTCTTATTCACGAAGAAAACTTCTAATCATGATGGTTTTGGAACATGGCTCAGATGGCTGGAAGTAGAGATTAAAATCCAAACTGTGTTTTCACTCAACTCAAATACAGAACACTAAAGGTCACTGCCATGCCTGCTGCCCCAAAATAGATGGAGTTCATCCACAACTGTTATCATAAATGGGAAAGGCTACACACACAGATAGCAATGAAAAGAATTTTGTTCTCCACCACAACAGGCAGTTTATACAGAAAATCCCTAGCAAAACTAACCGGAGTATTCAAGCCTCTTTTCTAGCCAGTTGTACAAAGTCCCTATTTATATTCGTACTCTTTTAAAGAATACAAAACCTCGTGCATCGACTGACCTCATCTTCATGAGGGTTTTACCTACTGTAATAGGTTACTATAAAAACAGATTCACAAATAAACTTTGAATACCTCAAATCAGAGTTCCTACCTTTTTCCTGAACATCACCTAAAACACTGAGAAGGGAACTGCCTTAATAAGAAAACATTGAGGGAAAGAATGTATCCAATGACATCACTCTTCTTTATAACCTTGGTCCCTAAAATAGTATGCCTTTGTCGACACAGACTCACAGTCTTGATGTTTCTTATGGAACCAGACACGTTATTTCTTCCTTTCATTATAAAGTAGAGGAAGAATCATCCTTCCCATCTTATATGGGCAGCTTACTAATGGACATGCTCTTTTAGGTAACAGCCAAATGCATACAACACTGATTATGATACAGGACTGTAAAGTTCAAATCTACACCTTCTCCTCCATTATAAACAGGCCACTTGGTGGTCATGCTCTTGCTTACTAGAAGTACACTCTTGCCATTCTTTCCTGTCCAGGTGTTTTACAGTGAAGTTTGTCAGTAAAAAAGCACAGCAGCAGGAACTCTATTACTTGCCAAGGCAGTGACCCAGGAGTATGGACAGGTTCTAGTGAATACTTTATTAATAATGTATATGAGGGAGTAATAAAGGTACATTAAATGTACCTTTAAAATAGGCTTAGAAGGATAAATTAATGTAAATTAACAATAGGGTTTTTTAAAAGAACTTCTCTTGACCCTTTCACAAATAGGGGCAGCAAAAAAATGGGTAAAAATTCTCTGTGAGGGGAAAAATGAATTCAAATCTTTTGTGAACATTTTGGAAATTGAAAAAATATTAATTGGCATTCAAACAAGGAGACAGAAGATATAGAATTAACCCAGATTTCCTATTCATATTACCCCACTCTCTCTAAAAGGTTGTTAGTAATGTGATTTTAGTACCATTAACTATGCAAAACAAAGTCTCTCTGAAGTGTTGCGGATGTCACCTCTCACAAAGCATCCAGCCTCCCTGATACAACTGAGGTTGTATCTAAAGCAGGGCTGGGAAAGGAGTGGGTCAGCCTTCTTTCAGTTCTTCCCCTAACTGGGAGACACTGGAGTTCCTTCCTGCTCCAATTGGGATGAGCTAGTGTTTAGTTTGCTTCAAAGGCTGAATCAGATTACAAGATAAGTGAGCATCTCTGAAATGAAAAGAACTCCAGAAATTGCTACCCGTTGAGATGAAAAGAGGAGAGGAGTCGCTAGAAGAAGGGAGAAGAGAAAGGGATGAAAGGCACATGGTATCCTTTAGTCTTCATGGAATAATATGGCCCAAACTTTGCCATCCTACAGACCACTGTGTCTTATCAGTCTCCTGTTCAAACACTGGATGCTTGATGTACTCTAAATCTCTCCTCCTTTCTCTCATTAAAAGACAATGGAGATCTTAACTTTTATAAACGAGAGCACTTTATCTTACAAATATTACAGTCATTTTATGTCTAGCAGGAGCTTAATCCCTGGTAATTTAGATAAATTACCCTGTGCTTTAGCAGGTTGGGGTTAAAATTCTGAGATTCTCAACTAATTACAAAAAAACAGCCAGTTATCAAGTCCTAAGTGATACCCTGAGTAATTCTCCGTTTATTTCACCCTGGCTAATTAAAATGTAATCACGATTGCTTGCCAATATGTATTCTGTCAGCAGTTTCACCGTCGAAAAAGAAGTCTTGCCAAGAAAACACACATACAAAAAAAAGCCTTTCACTATGAATTGACTTGATCTAAACTGTCTCTTTAGCCACTGAAACTGTAAAACAAGTAAGTTACAACCTCTTGACAACATAATAAAAAATACTAACCCCTCTCCGGGAAAATGAACTATTTTAATGGGTACCCTGCTTTCACGCCATCCCGTGATGTGGGACCATGCTGACAGCGAGTGCTCCTGTGTCGCGGAGCGACGGCCAGGGCAGGGCAGCCCCTTCCCCACCCGTCTCAGGGTGCACCCCTGGTCTCTTCAACGCAAATCCGGTTGCAGGCACCCAAACACTTCCTGCTGCCGTTCCAACGCACACACTCAGTTCTCCTTTCACACTGGCTTTTCTTTTTTTCTTTTTTTCTTTTTTTCTTTTTTTCTTTTTTTCCTTTTAAATTAGGTTATCCTTAAAACACCCCTCAAACCTGTCTTTTGTGCCAATACCTTTGCCCTGAACGCTGCTCCAGCCAAAACATTTGCCCGGGCGCCCCCGGTTTCTCAGCGACCGGCAAGCCCGGGGTGAGCGAGCGCCGCGCTCCCCGGCGGGTCGCGGAGATGTGACACCCCGAACGGCCGTAGTAGCTCTCTTCCCCCNCCGCTCGGCGGGACGAGCGCACGCCCGCCCGCCCGGGAGCACCGCGCCGCGCCCACCCCACCGCCCCGGACACCACCGGAGGCAGCGGCCGGAGCCCGTCCCGCTCTGCCAGAGGCAGCTGCCGGGAGCGCCGGACACCTGCGAGGAGCCAGGGCAGGAGCAGAGTGCCCCCGCCTCGTCCTGCCGGAGCGCAGCGTGCCAGGAGACTCACGACCCACGGGCACCGGCGGGGCTCGGCGCTGCCCCGCCTGTCCGGCACCTTCAGGTGTCAGTGGCGCCTTCCGCAGCACGTCCACCATCCTCTGGGCGTACGGCCCCCCAAGTCTGCCAAGAGGCGCTCCAGCCCCGGTCGTCCTTTCCATTCCCACCCGTGCCGTGGGACATCCACCCTCCGGGCGGCGGCAGCGGGGCTCCCCTGTGCGGCGCTATATCCCTACCTGGAAATGCTTGAAGAAGGCGGAGATGCGGGTGATCTGGAGGCTCAGGCACCTGGAGGTGCATCTGGCGGTGGAGAAAGGGTCGTCCTGCCTGCGGGCGGCGGCCCCCGGCCCGTCGAGGCTGCCGCAGACGGCCGTCACCCAGAGGATTAGGGCAAGGAAGGCGCGGGGCGCCCTCCGCACCATCGCTCTGCAGGAGAGGAAGGCAGAGGGACGGCCGGGCGGTGCAGGGGGGGGAGGCGCTGGGGTAAGCTCGCTCCCGCTCGGCGTGCTGGTGCCGGGCTGCGCCGGAGATGGACACCTCCGCGCTGCCGAAACTACACAAGAAAGTTCGATCACCCAACTCCCCTCGCCCCCGTCCTCACTCCCTCCCCGGCCCACAGCCCTCCTCCGCCGGCAGCGGGCGGGCCGATGCTGACAGCGGCCGCGCCATTGGCTGCGCCGAGCGCCAGTGGCGGGGCGGGCGGGCCCTGCGCCCGCNTTAGGTTATCCTTAAAACACCCCTCAAACCTGTCTTTTGTGCCAATACCTTTGCCCTGAACGCTGCTCCAGCCAAAACATTTGCCCGGGCGCCCCCGGTTTCTCAGCGACCGGCAAGCCCGGGGTGAGCGAGCGCCGCGCTCCCCGGCGGGTCGCGGAGATGTGACACCCCGAACGGCCGTAGTAGCTCTCTTCCCCCCAGGATGGCTAGCTCTTTCCCAAAGGGGCTTGGGGGCGCGGAAAGGAGACGGGCTTGCAGACCTGAAGGGTTTCCATCATTTGGATGAAGTCGACTCGATTCAGTATTTGCGCAGTGTAGAACAGGTGGGGAAGAGAGAAGGGAAAGGTGCGTAACTGGAAGACGGGAAAGGACAGGCAGACACTCGCTGCTCTCGCACCAGCTCCTGCACTGCTTCCAGCATCTCATTTTATGCCCCGCAGGTCTCCCGCTACTTCAACCCCATTTTCCCAACTTTATCCCTATTTCTCCAGTCCCGTTAGCGCAGAGACGTGCCTCTCTGTTCCACAAAANNNTCCCCGGCCCCGTTAGCGCAGGAACGTCCCCTTTTTTTCCAAAAAAAAAAAAAAAAAAAAAGGGAGAAGAAAAGTGTTACTCCCACCCTCACCTTTCAGGACAGCGGAAACGAGCATTAAACATTCCCGATTACCGCTCTTAAAAAAACAGGCTCACAGTTTCCCACCAAACCAGCCATGAGCGGCCGGGCGCACCGGCCCGCAGTCAGGCAGGGCCCCGCGGGATCGCCGCCGCACCGCCCGCCGCTCGGCGGGACGAGCGCACGCCCGCCCGCCCGGGAGCACCGCGCCGCGCCCACCCCACCGCCCCGGACACCACCGGAGGCAGCGGCCGGAGCCCGTCCCGCTCTGCCAGAGGCAGCTGCCGGGAGCGCCGGACACCTGCGAGGAGCCAGGGCAGGAGCAGAGTGCCCCCGCCTCGTCCTGCCGGAGCGCAGCGTGCCAGGAGACTCACGACCCACGGGCACCGGCGGGGCTCGGCGCTGCCCCGCCTGTCCGGCACCTTC
>VYZS01033786.1:52332-70625 GCA_013400695.1 Neodrepanis coruscans
AACGGACGGAAATCACTTTTTTAAAACTCGGTGTTTCTTACAGAGAAAGACTGCAGTGAGCGCTTGTCCCAAGGTGAAACCCATACAGGCTCCTCTGAAGAGTTATTTAAAAATTAAAATCTACGAGTCATTAGTCCAAATACCTCTGGGTAATAGCTGCAAAAATTAGAATAGCGCCTTGAGCTGTAAAATGGCCACCATACAGTGTTATATCGGCCTAACATCCTTTCCTTCTGCACCGTCAGTTCCAGGGCTGCGAGTGCGTGCTGCATTATGTAGCACAGAGGTTACGTACCACATTCCTCCCTGCTCATGCTGTATGGACTCCTCCCGTCACAAGTATGTGCTGCGAGAAAGAGCAAGTTGATCATTCCTCATTGGAGCCTGTGGAGTGAGCCTCCTGAACTTGAAAATCCCAGGGTTGTATGAGCTGAAATAAGTAGACTTTAGACCATCTCAGTAATTAAAACTAGATCTATTACTACTACAAGTAGTAGTTTGGTGTGGTTATCAAACCCTGTATTAAACAGTCTGAGGGACTCATCTTTACTGGAACAAGTTTTAGCACAAGTTAGGTGCTCATTAGGAGGGTCACCTAATAACTCATAGAAGACAGCAAGATCTTCAACCAGTCTGGCTTGTACTAATTTTACATAGCTATAGTTCCTCTATGGATGTCCTGATAGACACAACTGTGAAATAAAGCATATTCCTCAGTGTTATTATTCTTATCAGACTATATGCATACACCTTTCATACACCTACATATATCAGAAATTCAAAATATAAGAAAGTCTGCTACATCCAAACTAATAAATCAGTTGTTAAATTCTACCCTTATATTCTAGCTATAGTTTTAGTATTTTGCCACAAAAGGCACACATTAAGAAGAGTTGTCACAGGCATTGGTAACATACAAATATAATATGAAGCAAGACAAATTTTAGTTTAGATGTTACTTTGCAGCTTACAGTGTCTCTTGTCAGCTGACCAGAAATCTTCACTTGAGAAAAGGCAGTAGGCCAGATTCAGTCCTGCAAGTGCTATCAAATGGAGATGACAGTTTGCACCCTTGGATGCTTGACGGAGTGCAGCTGCCAAAAGGTGAGGTCACCTACCACAGCCTGGCACAGAAGGTGCCCTGCAGTTTGCACTCTTTAGAGTACTCTGCTGGCACTTTGGAAGTGCTCTGGTTAAGTAAGGAAGACCATTGCAGCTACACCTCCTGAAGTCTTCCTCATCTTTGCAGTTAGAATTATTATCTTATCTCTTGCAGCGAGCAGAGGTCATATGTGGTTGAGAAATGCTTTCCCCGGTTCTGACTGATTTCTCATCACTAGAGAACTGGTTATCTTGCCTAATCCAGCATCTTTATATTTACAAAGGAAAAACAAGACATTATAGAACAACACAAAAATAAATGCACTGTCCTAGCAATACTGTAAGAAATAGTGGCGAGCCCTTTCAGGTCTCAGTATTAAGTTCAGAACTTGCAAATTTCTAGCTGATAAAGTTTTAAATGCATTTTCTTAAGCCTTGACTAAAAATTTCACAACTTTTTGCCTTAATCTTGAAAATTGCTTTGCTGATTCATAGTGTTTACAAGTATGCTGAACTTTTACCATATTTCAGTAGATAATAAGAACTGCCTGAAAAAGTAAATCAGATGCAAATCTAGAGAGGCCAGATGGTTCTGTAGATATATCCCCTCCATGTTAGTACCAATGCATTTTATGTCATATACTATAAATCCCAGCTTTAAGTAAAAGGATACAAACCTTCTTTCTATTGTTTTATAAAGTCTGGTAGCAAAGGGCATAGAGCCCTTAAAAATTAGAAAGTTAGTGAATATACGATTTAGTCAGTTGCTTTTGTTTGAAAGTTCATGGCTACAGAGATGATCAGTGTAGTTTGTGAATTCCTTTTCAGTAAGGGCTGACTTGGTTAGCACACAAAAGACTGGCTGTTCGCTTCCAGTAAAACTGTATTCACACAGTTCCTGTTTCATTAAGTGGAGATTAAGAAACAGTCTCGGTATCTTGTGAAATTAGTAGGAAACTAAAACCCACTATGGGTTAAATATCCAATAGACTAAAAGAGAATATATGCAAGTTTGTAAATACCCTGATTTTAAACTGACTACAGAATACAGAAAACTTGAAATAAATTATGTATACAGTTCAACAAACCTGTAAAGATAATTGTGGTCTGTGATCAGATAAATAGACATACAGATACATTTGTATATTTTGCTCATTTTTTTTTCATATTAGAGTACTAACAAATACTTGCGCGGGCAGATTATTTGTTTTATGCTTAAAATATATGCAGTGTTTTTCTGCCTGTGCTTTAGACTCAGACAATGTACAAATGAGCTTTTTTGCGGACCAGCTTCGCGAAACTCAGGGCTGTTTTTTTACAGGAGACAGCGCCACATGCTGGCTTTGCGAGGTGATAGCCATTGGGCATTGTACCGGTTTATTTCTGTTTAATGAGTTGGCTTTAATCGATTTTGAATTAAGATAGTTTCATCTTAAGTAATTGCTTCTTCCTCTAAAGAGAATTGCCAACATTAGGTTCTAATTTCAGGTAAACAAATAATGGAGCTGTCATTAATGTTAAAAATATTTATTGTTTTCATGTAAACCACTATATTCTAGGTCACTAATTTAGTTTATTGTATTAAATCATCCTAATGCGCCATTTATTATTCTAGTCTCTTCAGCTTTAATTATTTTATATCAAAAATTATCATGATTCTCTGTACAATATAATCCCTAAACTTTCTCCAGGAATTCAGAATGCTGGGGTGCCACGAAAGTGCGTGGGTACTATTGGAGACTGGGTGGGGAATAAACTCAATGAGTCAGAGATCTGTGTGCAGCTGCAGGGCTATATGATCTTTTCAGGATCACCAAGACATGGTGGAGTGCATGGAGCTCTGTTTGGGAATGGATGAGAAGGCAGCTGAGGATATAAGGATTAGTATTAAAAAAAGGCCAGGTAAAGGTGACATAGTGAGGATCTACTGAACTGTATTGTTGATAACTTCCTTCTCCAAGTTACAGAGGAACCAAAAAGGAAAGGTGGTCTACTGGACTTCATACTAACACAGAGGGGCTCCCACTGTGGAGGTCAAAGGCAGTCTTGATGGCAGAGACTGAGATGAGTCTCTAAGATGGTGGAGTTCAGAATCCTGAGGGCAGAGGAAAAACAAGGTTAGAATCCAGGACTTCAGGAGAGCAGACTCTGCCCTCTTCAAAAATCCGTTTTAAGTAATCATGTGGAATAAAGTCTTGGAGGGAAGAGAGGTCAAAGAAAGTCAGTTAATATTTAAGGGTCACTTCCTCAAGAGCAGTCCATCCCAATGAATAGAAAGTCAGGCAAAAATTCCAGGAGGCATGTGTGGATGAACAAGGAACTCCTAGCACTACTCAGACACAGAACAGAAGCATAGAAGTTAGGACCATTAACAGGAAGGAATACAGAAATACTGTCTCATCATCCAGGAATCAAGCTAAAGTCCAAATGGAATTGAAAATGGCCAGGGACTTTCAGGACAAGAAGGACTTCTATAAGCACATGAGAGAAAAAAGGAAGACTAAGGAAAATGTGGGCCCATTGCTCAGTGAGACTGGGGCTTGGTTAAATCAGACATGGAAAAAGCCAAGATACTGAATACAGCCTTTTCATCAGATTTTATTAGCATGATCAGCCTTCAGGAATGCTATGTTCCAAAGACCGAGGAGGGTGCTGAAGCAAGAAAGATGTAGAGCTGTCAGAAGAGGTCACTGGACATACAAGTAAACTGGACATGATTGGGCCCTAGAGAGAGAGCTGGCAGATATATCATTATGAGGCAATCTTTGATCAGTCATGGCCATTGGGAGAAATGCCCAAAGACTGAAGGAAAGCAGATATGACTCCTATCTTAAGAAAGAGATAGAAGGAGAACCCAGAGAATTGCAGGATAAGCAGCTTCACTTCAATCCTGGGAACATGGTGGAGCAGGTAATCCAGAAATACATTTTGAGCCACATTTCCTTAATCCTTAACATCTTTTTTTTAATGACCTGCTTGATGGGGCAGACTGTACCCTCAACAAGTTTGCTGGTCACAAAAATGAGGGAGGAATGACTGATACGCCAGTAGGTCATTCTGCCACCCAGAGGAACCTTGACAGGCTGGAAAAACAGGCTGTCAGGAGCCTTGTGAAGTTCTGCAACTGAGGAGGAACAGCTCCATACACAAATATAAATGCTGGGGGCTACCCATCTGAAAAGCAGCTTGGCAGAAAAGGTCATGGACATCCTGGTGGACACTGAATTGAATATGAGCCAGCAATATGCCCTCACAGGAAAGGTAAAAGTTATTCTGGTCTGCAGCAGCAAATAAAGGACATATAATATCCAAAGGGATGGAGACAGGCTCTTTTCAGTGGTGCCCAGTGACAGGACAGCAGCAATGGACACAAAATGAAATTCAGGTTGTTCCCTGTGAACATCAGGAAACACTTTCTTTCCAGTGAGTTACCAAGCACTGGTGCAGGTTGACCAGAGGTGTTGCTGAGTCTTCATTTTTGGGGATACTCCAAAGCTGTCTAAACCTGGTCCTGAGCAACTGGCTCTAATTGTCCCTGCTTGAGCAGGGGAGTTGGACCAGATGACTTCCAGATGACCTTGCAACCTCGACCATTTTGTATTTGAACAGTACAATAATTTGAACAAAAAAATGTATTTCCAATTGCATTTCCCAAATGAAAAAGAAAGCTAAATAGAAATGCTTACCATGAATGTTTACCTTGAGAACAAGTTGCTTGCCATAGTCTTCTGAAATCTGGAGGTACTTTTTTCAGAAACACTTATTTAATGCAGAAGTGCAGCTATGTTTGAACTATATGGGCTTTTTCAATGGTCTATTTGTTTTGTTATTGAATTCATGGCCAGGGATTAGAGATTATTATATGTTCCACTGACACTGCATGTTTAGTTCACTAGTATTTAGGACACACAAAAGGAAGATAAGGTATATAGAAGATATACAATAATTTAGATGTAATATCAGATATATTTTTGAACTGCATTAACTGTACGTATAGACTTAATGAAGGTTTGGGAGATGGCCAGCTTACCTATGATTTCTTGATTGTGATTTCTTTCTCGCAGCAGTTGACCAAAGAAACTGTAATAACTAGAACTCTGCTAGATGCTGGTCTTTCTTCTTTTGTCTGAGCTCTGAAGCCAGCCTGTGTCTCCTAAAGTTTTCTGCAGCTCAAGGGAAAATGGAAAATTACCACACAAAATTAAATGATTTTGAAAGATGCTTCCACAAAACCATTTCTTTCTGCAAGTAAAACAATGAAATCCAGAACTGACATTGAATGAATTAATTTGTGCCAAAAATAATGCCATCTGAGGACAAACCTTCAAGCCTGTGAATGAGAGGTTGAGATTCACTTCCTTATGACTTTGGATATTTCTCCAAGGATCAAATACCACTCCATTCCTTTGGAAAGGGCTGCATAGAAACCACTTTTTTTCCCGTGGACTCTTATAGGTGGCCTATATCATTCCGTCTTCATGTGATCCCTTCTAAAATTCCTTTTGAGAAATAGAATTATGCATAGTCCTGAGTCAAGCCTGTGTGTAAAATCCAGCAATCTACCTCTGTGTCTTGTAAAGCTGATACTCTTCATTTGTAGGTAGGAAATTGCAGTCCTTGTACTAATACTTTGTTCTAGGGGCAATTCAGTAGGAATTTTCTGCATCATCATTTCCTTTTATATAAGGGAAATCAGTAGTAGATAGTAAGAATATTAGTAGTGCAGTTAGCAGCCACAGTGGAAGGCAGGACACAGTGATGGTTCACTGTTCCAAAAGTCTTGTCATTTGTGTGTAAAGCAGGACACAATAGATGCCTACCCAAAGATTTTTGAGGAAACACAGGAAACCAATTAGGTAATTTTGAACTATGTGGTAGGTCTCATACTGCATGTCTGAGAAACACAAGAGCAGTGAGGTCTGAGGATGGATTTGAAGCAAAATAATGGGATAGTTTTAGTGAGATTCACTGGGTGCTCTTCCAAGACACAAGAAACATAATAGAAAACATGAAGGTGCTTATTTACAAAGATATGAAATGAAGAATAACTGTTGACATTGTCAGTTTTCTACAAGAAGGATTGGATTTTTCAGTGTTGAACTAGAACTTAGTGTTCTATATCTTAATGCAGTGCAGAAGAGAAGTAAATTCAGAAACACAAAGAAGGAAAGATTACCAAATCAGAAGGCTTGGAAAGCACCTTTCCACTGTTGTTGACAAATGAATATTTGCTGTTATGTTGTAGTGGTTTGATCCTGGCTGGACTCCAGATACCCACTAAAGCCACACTCTCACCCACCTCTGCAGCTGAACAGAAAGAAAATGTAACAAAGGGTTCATGAGTTGACATAAGGACTGGGACAAATCCCTTACTCATCACCATCACAGGCAAAACAGATCCCAGGTGGGGATATTAATTGAATTTATTACTAACAGAATCAGAGCTTGAGAATGAAAAGTAAAATGAATCTTAAAGACATCTTCCACCCCCACCCTTTCCAAGTTATACCTCCTTCTCCAAAGCAGCACAGGAAAATGAGGAATGGGAGTTCAAGTCAGTTGTTGTTTCTGCCACTGCTCAGAGAGAGGAGTCCTCCCCCTGCATCCTGTGAGTCCCTCCCATGGGAGACGAGCTTCTCCAGTGTGAGTCCATCCTACAGGCAAGAGTTCTGAAGACACTGCTGCCACATGTGTCACTTTTCCACAAGGTGCAGTCCTTCAGATGCAGGCTGCTCCAGCATGAGTCCTCCACAGAGCCACAAGTTCTACCAGGAAATCCTGCTCCAGGGTGGTTTCTCTCCCCAAGGGGCAGCAGATCCTTGTCAGGACCCTGCTCCAACATGGGCCTCTCACAGGGTCACAACCTCCTTCCAGCATCCACCTGCTCTGGTGTCAACTCCTGCAATCCTGTAGTCCTCCATGAGCTGCAGAGGCACAGCTGCTCCACCATGATCTTCACCATGGGGTACAGGGGAACCTCATCTCCAATGCCTGGAGCACCTCCTGCCCATCCTTCTCCACTGTACTTGGTGTCTGCATCGTTGTTCACATGTTCTCACTCTGCTCTTCTCTGGTTCCTATCTTCATCTGCATAATAATTTTTTTTTTCCTTCCTTCTTATATATGTTATCACAGAGGCATTACTGTAATTCCTTATTGGCTTGGCCTTGACCAGCAGTGCGTCTGGCCTGGAGCCAGCTGGCATTGGTTCTGCTGGAAACGAGGGGAGCTTCCAGCAGCTTCTCACAGAAGCCTCCCCTACAGCCCCACCCTCTACCAAAACCAGACCACAGAAACCCCATACGTATGTCAAGAAGAGAGAAAAGAAGTCACAATGTTTATAATGGAAAATGATAAAGAGTTTAGGGACATTGTGCCAAAGAATGTAGATTTAGCTAAACTTTACTGTTCAAGATGTGGGAATCAAAGCCTTAGAATCAAAGATGATGCCCGAGTTGTACTCCTGGAATGAGATTTTGTCCATAACACTAAATAAAGGAGACAAAATAAGACAAATTAAAACATGTTGAACTTGAGACATCTATAAAGAAAGGTCAGAAGCAAACTGTGCTTATTAGTTGAATGAACATACTTGCTTCCTTCCAGGGATCTTTAGGGTTGCACGGAATAGGGCAAAGCCAAGACCTCACTCACTCCAAATCTGCATCTTCAACTAGTTTCCAAAAATAAGTTTTCTAGTAAAAATGTATGTTACTGGCATGTTCCTAGCTCTTTCATGTCATTTCAGTAATTTGATCTGATTTCTTGTTTCAAACAGACCATAATTCCTTGTCTTGTGTTTTGTATATCTCTTACTTATATTCTGATTGAAATAAAGTGTCTTTTTAAACAATGTAGAAATCAACATATCTTTGGATAAGTTTCTTTTTTAGTTGTCTTACTTTAAAAATTTATACCTTATTTCTAGCCTTGACTACAGTGTTTATTAATGTTTTTCCATGTTTCAAATAGATGAAGACTTCCTTTCATGTTCAAATCCACTTGAAGGTAGGTCAGGATCTATCTGAAGCTAAATCTGGGATATAAGGGGAGATTACTTGCAGACCGTATTTAATTTCTTTTATAAATTAACCAGACTGAAATTTCTTTGTGAAGTTTTGCTGTATTGCAGATTATGTAAACCTGTTTGGGGGTTTTTTTCACCAGTATTGGGGTGTATATCTATGTTACTCTAGTAATGGTGTCAATAATACCACACAGATGAAACAGGATATCTGTTGGGAATTTTCAGAGTTATAGGATTTTTGGAGGGCAATAAGCCCCCTTGCACAATTCAGCTTTTGATGGGAAAGCAAGCCCTATGGCCTGGCTTATTCTCATGGGAAAAGAATGCACAGAGATATGCTAGGACAATTCAACCTAGCTGTTCTCATGAGAAAGCATGCAAGAGAAGATAAGTGACCTTGGTACAAGCAAGAGAAACTTAAACAAAGAAGAAAACAAGTCCAGAAANTAGAAATAGTATAAAAGTAAGTCTGATGCTCGGAATAAAGACTTCACTTGGATCATACTGGTAGTTCTTGTGATGTCCTGAGAAAAAATCCTCCACAGATATCTGCAGCCTGTTTTATTTGTCTTCGGTTCATATCACTAAGAGCTACTTTAGTCTTAGTCAATGTATTATGCTGGGAGCTCATGTTCAGTTGGTTACACAGCAAACCCTAAAGGCTTTTGTAGACATATGCTTTCCAAGAAACGTTTGTGTCTTGTGTGACCTACCTTCTGTGTTCCTAGATGCACAATCTTGCATATGGCAGCATTAAAATGCACGATGTCTAAAAATGAACTCAGATTACTAAGTGATTCGGAATTCTATATATATTATCTATCACGTGAGTCAGTAATCATGTCATATGGAAACTTTGGAAGAATTGATTTTATTATTTGTTTCTAATCACCAAGATGCAAACTGAATAACACTGAGTCCAGAACAGACAGCACTGAACTCATTAATTTGTTTATGATTTTCAATTTACAATTAGTTTTGGAGATGGTATAAAGATTTTTTTGTCATTTAGATAACACAATTTTTTTAAAAACATTATTTTACGCTGTTGCTGTATGTCAAATTTTAGTTACAAAGTTGCATAATAAGCCAAGTGACATGCTTTTGACATTGTCTTTGCCACTTAGATTTGTAATCACGTCTAAACACAATGTCAGTATATGTGCTTTGTATATGTGTATGAAAATAGTTCCTATTAATTTAGTTTACTACCAAACTTGTCATTGTTGCTTTTGCCAAGATCTATCAAGGTGAAATCCCTTTGGGCTAGACTTTACAAAGAGTCAGTGGATGTACGTGAAGTCAAAACAACTGTAATACTTCTTTTTAATTAGCCTCAGTCCAAAGCAACTGTCCATCTTGTTACACAACACTTAATCAGTTCTTCTCAACTCATACCACTGCACAATTTTAGTATCATTCATCCTTTATTTGCAAATTAGTTAAGAAAGCATTATTCTGTGAGACAGAACTACAGCATAATTAACAGATCCTTTTTAAATATATTTAGCTAATAATTATAAAGCCTTAATATTCCTTTTCGATGTCTGCAGTAATATTTTTTGTACACAAAATAGTTAAAGGTAAGACATGATGTACAAAAACACTCTGTGTTCCCTTGAATTAAGTAGAAAACTTTCGATGTGCTTGAGAGGTTGTTGTTTGTGCACCGTGTCCTTCAACCTAAAAAAAACAACCAAAAATGATAGAATGAAAAATGACAACAATTAAGAAGCTGATCCTTCAAATTTGTTTTTTATGGATTTTCCTCCTCTGTGTTGCAAATGCTAAGATTTAAAATACAGAATAATTTAGACTTCCATTGTTCACAGTTTTTAAATTAATAGAAGGAAAATACATAGCAACATATTTACTTTTGTCCCTAATCTTTTATTAATTGTACTAAAAATGGTTAAATATGTAACTACTTTTGCATGTGCAGACAGACACATATGTGGAAACTTATGAGTGTAATGAATAACCCCAGAAAAGTTGCTTTATTTGCCTCTTTTCACTTGGTAGTAAATTTCAGAATGGTGTAGTATTATGCCATTGAGAAGAGCAGGGTCCAGTGACAGTCAAATTATTCCCTGCAATAGCAAAGCTTAGGAGGATGTGACCAAATACATCAGAAAAAGGGATATCAGTACTAATATCCACCTTCCAATGTTTTCAGATATGATGTCTTTATAAGAAAATAGTTCAGTGATCTGTGCCAGTTTCATCAGTCCTTGGCATGTGTTGGCAGTGCCTGGGATTATTCATTTTCAGGTGCAATGCTTATTGTATTTCCTGAGATTCCTGTTGGGCCCTTTCTCTTTCTGCCTGAATCACTTTGGATGGCAGCCCTGCCTTCCATCACATTTACTGTTTTCCCCAACTTGAGGTTGAAGTCATCTGCAAACTTGATGAAAGTGTATTTCATTACTACCCGCTGGTCACTGATAAAGCTGTTAAACCTGACAGGACCTGGTGCAGACCTCTGTGGTATCCACTTGTCACAGGCAGCCATGTAGAGTGCTTCCCACCAGCCACTCTCTGACCTTGCCCATCCAAATAGCTTTTTACCTTCTTGTCCAGCCATCCAGGCCATGATGGTCTAATTTGGCTAAAAGAAGTAATTAGTTATGGATTAGCTAGACAAGTGAAATGAACCTGTCAAAATGTCAAAAATCAATCCTCTATACGACTAAGCAGAATTCCTTCTGATTACCTCCAAGGTAATGTTGAACTCTTCGTCTTAAGCAACCTAATTGATTTGTCTGATTTGTCTTTACGAATGTCACTGAGCAGATGAAGTTTGGCAGCTTGTACAATATCAGTATATATACTTATGATGTTGTGTATTCATCAGACCTTCACTAGCAAAAACTAGTAGTTATAGGAACTGCCCGTTTTGTCTTGGCTAAGAGAAAAAACCTCATTTTTTTCATAAAAACTCAAAATTTACTTCAGAGTTTGAAATAGCCCGGGCTTAATAGAGAAATAGTGGTACAGTATGGGGCTCTCCCACAACATACATTCTAAGGTACTTAGCATTTTGTGCACAGTTGATGCCACTACATACACAAATAAAATAGGGAACCCAAATAATTATTTACAGCCAGCTGAACTGATTGGATATCTTTCTGCTAAATGTATGTCATTGAAAATACATTTTTAATATAGAACGGAAATATTTTTAAAAGATTTAATTTTAACTAAAATTCTCTCAGGTAAGAATGCTTTGAAAAGAAAATGTTAAGCAGTTTTATACCCGTATTAAAGAATCTCCTGTTTGTGTTTGTAATGCGGTCTTTTGACAGAGGGGAAAAAAAAAAAAAAAAGGACCAGTGTTCCAAAAGTGCAAAAACCAGATATTGGTATTAATTTTAAGAATAATAAAATATTTCAGTATTTTTTCTTATTATCACATACCTGTAGTAGTGCTGTAGGTGAACATGCTGCTGCTAATATGCCATGAACTAACTAGTAACTCTAAAAAAGACAAATAGGATAATTTTTCCAAATCTGTCAAATTAAAGAATAAATATTATCACAGTTTTGATTTTTATTTTAGCCAAATAAAAATCACCTTGAAGTGATATGTTTTCTACATTTCTGTTTCTAGGATAATTTTTTAAAGTTTAATTTTATTTCTAAATCAGAATTAAACCCTTTTTGGAAGTGCTACAATTTTGATTTGAATTAGAATGCCAAGAATTTAAAAGATCTGTCCTTAGCTTTATCAAAAGCTGTTTAATATCTACAAAATTTTAATTGTTTTAAGTTTTAATATCTAGAAAAAGGGTGTATGTCTCTGATGTCTTGGTGATCTGGAGCAAGATATGGATCCTCAGAGAATGTTTGCTTTTTGTACTACTCTTTAAACTTCTCTAATTTAAATGAAAAGTTGGACTGATACTACACTGGTCTTGATGTTGAGCTGTTCTTTGTGGACGTTTTCCCATTTGTATCAGATCCATTCACCTCAACTGAAAATATTCTTCCTTACCTCTGACTCCCATAAAAAAGTAAATAACAATTTTAATGCTTGTTACTGCAATGACAAATTCCTGTGTTGTTTTATGTCATGGTCTTGACGGGAAATACCATTTTTCCTGACCTTCTCATGTTATTTTTGTAGCTTTCACACTTACATAATGCTCACTTTGTTTAATAATTTCTGTCTGATCATCTGTATTGCCGTGAATACTTTAAAAGCAGAAAGACAATGTGCTTGTCAGATCTTCTATCCCTATCACAATTCTTTGGTTGTCATGGTAACTGTGGAAAGGAAACAAAAATAAAAAGGAAAATAAGGTTTTGATTTTCTTAAAAGATAGCATTTCATGGCCGTTAGAAATAAAATTATGAGAAAATACGGTATCTTCTCCATTGCTCTGTAAGGCAGGATATGAAACATTGTACTAAATTTTTACAAATAAAAAAAAATCATGTTTTATGTTTATTAGAAACGACATCAAATCTTCTTTTTCATTTCAGTCCTCCTAGCCAAGGGCATTCTTAACAGAATAACAAAACTCAATTCAACCTCTGTGTTTTAATAGCAATAAACCCTTCAATGAACATCATAGCTCTTGAGAGCTCTTCAATTATGTTTTCCCACTTTCCTTATCACCTCATCATCACAAAGGCGATATTGTTCACCCTCTGAAAATAAAATTTCATGACTTTGACTAGGCAAGGTCCCTTCCTAGTAAAAAAAGACATTGTGTTACAGTGGTGCATAATAATGTAGAAGACCAACCGTTCTAGAAGTTCATGGATTTTACAGAAATTTTTTTCTCAGAATTGAATAGAATACCCCAAATTTTCTAATTCACCTATTTATTTGAAACCTAGTCAATGTGAAAGTGAGTGGCAGGATCAGAAGATTTATGTCCCTTCCTCCATCTGAAGAAAGCTTTTTATTTTGAAGTATTCAAATTGAAAGAGTGTATTTATTTCATATTCAGACCTACTATTCATGTCTATATTGCCTAAGTCTGCCTAACTCCAAAAACTTCTTGGAAATGAATAGATGAAAAATGTGCAACTGCTGTATAAGGCTACCATTTTGTCACCATTGAAGAAAGGCTTCAGGAGTCACAAAATGAAAGTATTTGGAATATATTTTCATTTTGACATGAAAGAAACTGTAGGAAAACTGTCCTAAACGCATAGAAAGTCAAGCTATAATGATCTATATGGTCCTTGGTTACCATGAGAAATATCAGCCGTTATAGCCCAAGACTGTAAGGCTAGAGTTTTAAATAAGTCATACATGTACTGTAGCAAGTATTGGAAAGATGTTTTCATGCCAATTTGCTGTATCAAAGTGGAGATATTTAATTAGTTCTTCTTTGCATATTGCTTCCTGCTGAACTCAGGAATTCAGTCCTGATTTGACAAAGATAGACCTTGTTGTGATTGAATCTGAGAAGTGAACCAGTCTCTTGTAATACAGTATTTCTGGCATTCTTTTGATACATTTGTGTAAAAATTTGAGTGAAGGATTCAGCTCTTTCAAAACTGGGGGATATATGTTTCCAGTAGGAGATGACAGCTTCATCTTCATGCTTTTTGTGTATCACCTGGGGGAGAAATCCTGTGGAAATTTCTCTGTGTATGAGAAATTTCATCTCAAAACTAAATACTTTATCATGATGTACATGAGAAATGAGTTTAATTACTTAATTGGGATAATTTTGATTTTTGCACTGCAATTCCTGGTTTAGAATGCTTGAATTTATGATTTTAATGCCATTGGGTTTAGATGGAGCTTTAGGGTGTATAATGTATTCTTATCTAAAATTCCTTTGCTCCGTTGTTGTCCTGTATCTTCAATAAATACTTTTAAATAAAAGTTATAAGATGTGGTTGTAATATGAAGTATGTGATAACATAAGAGTCACATTATAAAAGAGCTTTCTGCACGAAACCTTAGATCTAATGATCCCCATCTGATCTGGTTTAAATGAAACAATGGGATAAACAAAAGCATGTCTGTAAGGAAGGATTTTGATTTTGAAAGGTCAAACTTTAAGTAATTGTGAGACCCAATTACAGACAATGAAAGAATTGAGAGTTTAAGGACTTTAATATAGAAAAGCCATGCACATTAATTCAAAAGAGCAAACTGTATCTGGAATATGCAGGCTAAGCACAGAAGAAAAGGTAGAACACTACATCTCAGTATTCTTAAAGTAAAACTACCTTCAGAATTGTAGTGGATTAAAAAAAAGGAATTAATAAAAAGAAAAAAAAGGATTGTTTTTATTTGGTGATAGAAAGTGTAGCAGTAAACGTAAAAAAAGCCTTGCAAAAAATACTTTAATATATTAAGTATTAAACAGTATATTTAGACAGAAGCATAAAAATAAAAGACTGAGTAAATCCTATGATAGAAAGCAGAGGTACTAATGAAATGCAAAATTTTGTTAGTGTAGCTCTAGAATAATGTGCCTGTTGTACTTCAATTCTCAGTACCACTAATGATTCTGAGCACCAGCTGCTGGGTCCCAGTTTTCCTGCAGACTGTACTTTAGGAAAGCTTGGAAATTAAATTAGTCAGACTTTAGCCCAGATAACTGAAAATAAGTCTGTTCAAGGCTAGTATTCTATACAATTGTTGTTAAATTATTATTGTGATGGAGAACCCTATTCTGGTGTATAATTGTTTTTCTGTACATAGCAGAACAAGTTTCCTCCTCTGTGGAGGACTTCTGCATGGAGTTTATTAGGTGAATACTGAGAATACATAAGAGATTCACATATGTTGTATTAGAAGAAAAATTAGGGTCTGAAATTGTTGTGTAATACATTTAAAGACTACATCACAGAAACACCATCTGCGCTTCACTAAGGGCTTGTTCCAGCTAGAGCCCAGGTTTGTCCACAGAACTCACATGAGGAAGTTTAATTCAGTTTTTCTTGGTTACCTGCCTTTAGTTTTGCTGAAAAGGTGAATTAGTATTTACATACAGCTAACCCCCTTCTTTTCTCACTAATGTTACAGGGTGAATTCTGGTAGTCTGAATAAAATATTGCTACTACTAGATGTATTGTTTCACACATATCAGTTATTAAAAAAATAGAAATCTGTGCATTGTTGCCACTTCTTGTCATTGCCCTGACTGATGGTTCCTGTGCTGGATAGTTTAAAACGAACTATACCATCTCTAAATTTTTATGAACCTTAGCACTAATATTTTACAGATTATTCAGAAGCATTCAATAATATTTCAGATTTGTACTTCTTCATGCTTTACAGGATCTTTTCACCTTGAAAAGATGGTATGTAAACATTAGATGATCAGAATTACTAGGGAATTTACATCTGATGCTCTTTGAAATCTCTGTGTATTGAAAAGAAGGGTATGTTATCCCAGGCGAGTTTTATTCCAAACACAAGATAATGAATTTAATATAAGAGCTGACTGTATGAAGACATAGTTGGTTTTGGAGAATGTAATGGGAGCTGGGAAAGGAGCTAAGGCTTTAATGTATATCGTAAAGTACATCCATGTGTCATAAGGATTCTTTGTTGCATGTTTTTTCTGCACTGTGGGAAAGTTATTTTCTCTGTTGTCTTAATTCTTTTCTCCTTTCCCTGCCCAACTCCATTTCAAGAACTAAATATACATCTCAGACTTTAGCTTCTAGAGCTCCAATGAACTTAGGAAAAAACATTTGTTTTGTTCACACCAAGGGGATGTTGTTACTCTGCTCAAATTAGACTAGGATTTGACCTCAAATATTTATGTCAAAACTGTGGACATGAAGGCCTATTGAATTTGGTGAAAAATTGAAGCTCAAAAACTGTTTTAGAGTTTGTCTTGGGTATCTTCTCTGGTGGGACTGGTACCACTTGTCACATAGATGAAGATGAACTTACAAATATGCTTGACAATTCTTCTGGATCAAAAAGTACTTAAAGCACTAGGCATTTATCAACTCTAGTATTCCATACTTCTGGTTTCCTTTTGCTAGGCATTCTGAAGAAAGCAGTTGGATACTGAAGAAAACAGCTGGATTCATCCTTGGATCAAATTAATGAAAATTAAGAAATACTCTTGTGTATCATGTAAGTATGACTAAGCACATAGTACTTGAATACAAGTGTGTGTATGTGTATACGCATTTTTGCCTGGAAGATATTTATTCATTTTCAAATCAGAAAAAAATGAATCTTTTACCGTATGGATGCTTGTAAGATTATGCTCATCCTGAAGAGATTTACCATCCTTGCACCACCAAATAATTTTCTATATAATCATCAAATGTTTTGTAGCATTCTAATTACAAAGATTTCTAAGTCCTTCTCACACACAGCAATTTTCTTTCTTTTTTTCATTTAACAATCTAGCTAAGGAATTAGTGTCTATTTGGAGGGTTAAAGTCAGCAGTGACAGACTTTTGATGATGACTGCCTTAGCAGCATATGCTTTGTTAAATTTTTTTTTACTATTTAAAAAAAAAAAAAAGGAAAATCCAATGGAACGATCAGAGCCTTCATAAATAGATTCAGGCCTCTCTTCTGTTCAGTTTTGTGGTGTAACCTTAGTCAATTCTCGTAACTGTCCTGTGCTTCATTTCCACATCTTCAAAAAGGGGTCAACAGCTATTCCACAGAAGCTGTGTGAAGAAAAATATATGAAAGACTATGAAATGATGATATACAATGTGAAAACCTATCCAAGGAAGAGTGGTATTAATTTACTTAACTTTTTAATACATATCTATTTTTCAACTGTTTAATTTCACTTCTCGTTTTTATCATAGTCTTAAAGAAGTACTGCTTGAGCAAAAATCATCTTATGCTAAAGATAACATTGCAAATAAGTCAGTTGAACAATGTGCCTGTTCCTCTCCACTGACTCCAAAGGAAGTCTCAGTTTGTTGATGTGCAAATGCCTGTAACTGCAGATATTTGATGAAACCACTCAGTGAAAGAACTCTAAGTTTCTTATAGTAACCATCAAGATAAAGTGTGAGCAGTTACTCAGGCAAAGATACACCATCTTCTGAGTGTCAATTAAGTGCCCAGTACTAAAGTCTTTCAGTATACAAAAGTCATATCCTGTAGACATATAGAAAATAGATGTTTAAATGTGTTTCATTATCTTTGTCTGCTTATAATGGGGATGGAGGCAATGTGGCTTTTTATGCGTACCTTCTAGAAAATTCACACCCAATCTGTAGTCTTGAGAAAATCTATTTAAGGTCTTAATTTTTTGATCAGAAAAAAAGCTAGTGCGTGACATTTTCAGCCAGGAGCTCTATTCCTTTAAAGTATATCTCCTTACTCACAGAAAAACAGACATATCTGCAAATGCCTTTTTGAGGAGTACTTCTGTAAATACCTGTTGAAGTCACAAGTGTACTTGTAGACTAAATCACTGCCTACCACAGAATAAGAGAAAAACATTCTGAAAGAGACCTCAGGAGGTCATCTATTCTATGCTTTTGCCTGCAGGGAAAATCAACTGTACCTGTCAACTCTGATAGATGTTTACCTAACCTGTCCTTAGAGATTTCCAGTGACTGAAACTCTAAAAGCTCTTCAGGCAATCTCTTTGAATGTGTCATGATCCGTGTCATTAGAAAGTTTTTACTTAATATCTGTCTTAAATGCTCCAAGCTGTAATTCGAACTTGTTAATTCAGGTATCATCCTCTCTAAGGATGGAGAACTGATTATTTTGTTCTTTATTCCAGGAGCATTTTACGTTCTTGTGGATCATAACAACACAATCCTGTTTTTTCTGTTTTTTTCTGAACCATTTCTAGTGGTACACTGTAATGGTTTGGGTTAAAACCACAGAGGAAGACAAAGAAAAAATAACTCTTTCTCCTATGCCTACATCCTGGCTGGGAGGAGTAGCCAGGTTACCAAGGTTTTTTTTTCCCATCAGCCCGGGAGACCCGGAAGGAATGCTGGGAAGGGGGGCTGGACTATAGCTCGGCCTGGGAGAGCACGTTGTCTCCTCTCTTTTTCCCGGGAACTCTAAGCTGAAGGCATCTCTTCTCAAAACGGCTCTTTGAGGACCTTCCCTTCCCCTCCGGACCTTCTGCTGCTTGCTGTCTCTTCCTCCACGGAGTTTGTCCTGAGTTCCCACGGCTTTTCACCTTCCTCAGCCTAAAATCATCGAGAGGACTTCTCCACAGACACACTGCGTCTG
>VYZS01033799.1:21344-32429 GCA_013400695.1 Neodrepanis coruscans
TAAAAAAACCCAAACAACCCACACATAAAATCCCACCTCCAGTGCAGACCCAGCCCTGATGCTCACATTGTGGATCAAAAGCTGTTTCTGATCAAAAGCATTTTGTTAAGTACCAGAGGCACAGTGTGCACCTTCCATAAATACTTCTGAAAAACAAGCTCTCATTGACAACTCCTCTGGTTACTTTTATTGATCATATAAATATCCAGTCTCTTTCTGAACCCTGAGAAATACCTGATCTTGCCAGGTTTCTGATGGAAATTAAGCCCATTACTTTTTTCATTGCTTGAAAATGTATTTTCTTTTATCAGGTCTCAATTTGCAACCTTTCAGCTTCATTGAACACCTTTGTTCTTGGCTGGAAGAGACAGGGAAAACAGCTCTCAACAGCTTCTCTAAACCATTCATTCATTAGACTCTATGCTTTCAACTTGTTTACCTTAAAAAGTAGCTGAAAAAGAGGTGACAAGTCCAATCTTCAGGTTTCCAGCATAAATGCTTCCCCAGTCTCTCACACCCTCATCACCCGTGTCTCACTGCTGCTCTCATTCTGCAGCATCCTTCACAGAACTGGGTTGACGAGGAATAAACGAAGAGAAACTCAAGATGCATCAAAAGTCACTTGTTCCTTCCCCACTTCTCTGCAAGAGGTACATCCTCACCCACTCTGGGCTGGCTGAAAAGCTCGTGATCCCAACATCTGCTGCACAAACTCATCCACATAAAGTCACCCTCAGACTCCACTCCACATGTGAGGGCCACAACTACAGGGGCTGGCAAGCACCTCCTGCTCAGCACCTTCAGAGGGCTCAGCCCATCATATGAGAAACAGCATCAGATGCTTCCCCAAAAGCTGCTGAGCCAGGGGATGCCAAAAAAACAGCCATTAACCTCCTCAAGCACCTGTAGCAGAGAGCATGAGAGAAGAGGCTGCATCTCTGCAGCTATGACAAAATCTCCAGCCCTTGTGACAACAGCACACATAGATTCCTTAAAATTTTAAGCATTTCAGAAGTGAAACTATTACTTTAAAACAGCCTATATGTTAGTAGACCTAATATTAATACTAGCTGCCACTCAGTGAACACATTCCCTTTACAGTGTCACCAGACACTGTAAAATTAATTCACGCAGACAAAACGATGTTCATTTCTTTTCTCTCTCTCTCCACTGCCTCTGCAATATTAAATCAACAAAATCTTTCCTCAAAACTGCACTGACATAAAGAATGTTATGCTCAAACCATTAGGCAAAACGTGAAGCACTGAAGTCACGCTTCATTAAAAACAAGTGGGAAAAGCAGTTTACCAGAAGAAAAACATTATTTAGGAAATATATCCATTATATACATCTGAAAGCGAATGATGATTAAGTTGATGAATTTTTTGGTCTCATACATCTTAATTAGTATTTGACCACAATACTTACATTTTATTTTCAACAAAACCACACAGCAATAAAGAGCAGAACACCACGGTATCAAAAGATCTGCTTTCTTGCAATCTAAACCCACTGGTTTGTTTTTGTGGTAATGAACTGCCACGTGTTAGAGAACAAAATGGACCATCAGCTTTTCTACTTCTGGGCATGAGTTCAGAGTGAACAGAACATGGTTGAATCACAAATGATTGGCAAACAAAGGACATGGGAATGGAGGGAAGAAATCTCTCCCTGACAGAACACCATGGAAAGAGCAGGTCAAGAGCAGACAACTGTGATGAAGATCAACTCCTTCTTTCCATACTGCAACACACCCACCATACAAAACTTTCTGGATAACTTTGAGACACTTTAGTTGAATTTTAGCCTTTCCTGTGTTCCACATACCAAAAAGACAATCCAAAGGACACCCAAACCTACCAGATTCAGAATTACAGAATTCTGAGCTTGCAATCAATTCCTCAAGAAAACAAAAAGGTGAGATCAGACACGTTTGCACAGCAATATTTAAGCACACAACACTCATCACTAAATTTGTCCCATCTCTGGGGAAAAGTCCATTGTGAAGTGTCAGGAAACACTATCAGAACTATTTTTATTATTCTAAAGTAACCAAAATTTTAAAATGAAGTCACATATCATCTTCTATATTTGGTTCTTCTGCTTCCATTTGTGAAATACCATTTTATTATGAAATAAAATGCCTTTCAATAAACCTGGCACTCTTCTGACTTATTACAATCTTTCTCAAACACAGCTTTATCTTACCTACCAATGCTGTACAAGATGCCATTTCCAGTGTAGCCTTTTATCAGCACTAGACAGACTCAGACTTGCACAGCAGTTGAGAAAGCTGCTCAAGCTCATCTCCACTCCAACCTCTACAGTTCTCCTGGTTTCCCCGTCTCCAGGACAGTGTTCCATAGGATTCCTGAATGTCCAAGAAGGTTCATGAACAGATCAAACTCTGTTATTTAAAATTATTTAACAGCACCCTTAACATTCACCTTAGGCTGTTCAAAAAAAGCCTCCACAATCAACACAAAATCACTTGAATCCACAATCTGGTTTGGCACTGGTTTGGCAACAAAGGGAAGACAAAAGGTAACAGGAAGAAATCATTGAGCTGGAATTTATGACCACAATCCCTCTCTCTCAACTTATTCCAAAAAGTTGTTTCTATTTCACTTGCAAGTAATGCTTTTTAGACTTGTCCTTATTATTTCACCTCCAATAACAACATACATGAGCTCTACCCCGTTCAAAGAAAGCAGGACTACTGGATTGTTTTTGTCAGTGAGGTCTCAGGGATGCTGCCCATGATTACTAATTCACTAGGAACTGCTGAGGGTAAGCACAGAAGCACCTAAAAAGCAGCAAGTGATAAGTTTCTGCTGTCTTACTGTGCACATCAAGGATGTTAAACGCACACACACACAAAATCAACAAGCAAGGCTTTGCAAAAGACTCCTTCTACAAAATACCTGCTTCAAGTCCATGGAAGCAGTGCAAATTTTACAGCAGATGTCAAATCTTTTCAAATTTTTCCACTGAATGAAATTGTTACTAATGAAACAGTTCATGATTAATACTTAAGTCAAGAAGTAAATTCGAGAAAAGCTATTAGTTGAATATGAGCACATCATATTGGCTCCAGAGATACGTAATGAAATGTGTATATGTGAAGAAAATTCTATTGCTGTATCTTTACAAGTCTTCAATTTCTGAACACACTGTTAGAACAATGTGATCATCATGTAATATCCTCTAGTGCCATTTCTGAAACACAATAAACAAGGTACAAGCAGTTGATGTACCTGTGAAATACAGATGTACCTTCTGATGATCTAAACACAAGAAGTCTCAAAGGTTTGTACCTCACTGACCACTTACAGAGAGCTCCACTCAGAGAAATATTGATCCCATCCAGCTCAGGCTCTCTGATTTGGATTTCCCCCTCAGTCCAAGGAGGCAGGACACTGAGGTCATGGAGGGAGGAGAAGACAATCAACAGTCCATCAGGTCTGTCTGTACTCAGAGCTGCTGGGGCAGTGCCTTGGAAGGGTGAACAGAAAACACCTGCTAGAAACGATCTCCTAAGCCTATAAGAACAATATTAGGCAAAAAATATTCCCTTTTCCTCTAGAGCAGTCTTGTACATATTTGAAGATATGTTTCTCCATAGTATTCACTAGTGTAATCCTTCAGTCTTTCCTTCTACTTTTTACTGTTCCTGTTGATGGTTAATAAATTCCCATTTCTGTACAACAACTGAGAGGAATCACTGTGGTATCTCTGAGTTATCCAGACCTGACTGGAAGGAGAGCTAGGAATGAATGAGATGGGGGTTAAGGACAAGAAATCACTTTGTAATTGGAGACTCAGGGCCAGCCACCATGAAGCAAAATGCCAAGTCACACTAAAAATCAAAACAGAAGAAATGTCTGTGGTCTCCAATTAATATTCTGTATTTGCACATCCAACAGGTTACCCTATATACCTAATTTTAACCCCAATCCCTAAATGATTTGATTTTAAAAACAAACTTGATACTTATTGAAAAACCTCTCCTCATCAAGCCTGTGGCATAGCTTGTTTCTCCAGAGGGCACAGAATGGAAATTGTAATTGTATTTCATTTTTGGATGTGTGAAAAAGGAAGGAAAAAATACTGTCAGTTCAGCATTTACCAAGGAGGATGACATGAAAACAATAAATAGGTGGAAAAATAGAGAGCTCTGAAGTTTTCATCTCAAAAGAAAAAAAAACCACTTTACACAAGACTTTAAAAACTTCTGAGGAACACAAGAAAATGAAGGAATTAATCTCCAGCTGATGTCTCTGTGCTTCTAAAAGAAGGTACCTATTCAATCATCTTTTTCTTAATCAACAGTTTAATACTATAAACAAAAAACCAGCAGCATGACAAATGAAGTTTTTAGAGAGAGCTTCTCCCTGCCTCCTCCTGTGGCACCAAAAGGCAAACAGCTGCTCACTCTGCATTGCACACACCGTCCTCACACTGGCACACTAATGGGTTTTCTGACAAGGCAAACTCTAATATTAGACACTGCTCTGATTAGCTCAGATCAGAGTGTGCTGTTAAAGCCTGCAGGTACCACACTCTGTCGAGGTTGCTCTCTTTATTTCATAAATCATATGTAATTGCCTCTTTAATATCACCCACTGAATTGAGTTGAACACTATCATTCTTCTCTAAATTCAACATTCATACACTTCAAACATATATATTTCATACTTAAAGAATACTTCCTACAACAAAAATACTTCAAAAGCTTAGAATTCAAGTTATTAGACAATTTACCCCACTGATACAAACAGCAAAGAGAAAAGCAAAGCCACTCCTCCCATGTTCCAAACAGCAATTGCCTTTCCACTCGCCATATGAAGAAACAGGGGGTCTGTGAAGTGGTTTTAAATCCTTATGTTTCAATGAACAGTGTGTGATGGATATGGCTGTTATTTGTAACGCCATGGGAGAGTGTTATAAATAACCTGGTGTTATTTATAAGCAGCATGTTGTTCTGCACACCAGTGCAGCCCCAGAGCCACAGCATCCCATGGCAAGCCCTGGCTGCAAGGAAAGGACTTCAGGAATGTCTGCACAGCCTTAGGCACACCTGTGAACTTTGTGAGTGATTCCTGGAGGCTGGCAGGACCCAGAGTACATGGGATGGACCCACACCTGGCTGAGCATCACATGCACAGGGCCCAGCAAGTGCAAGTGGTGAGACCCTCAGAGGGACAGTGAGAGGTGGGAAACCAACAGGAGCTGGGCTGGCTTCTGAATTCATCATTAAGGGAATTTATGTTTTCTCCACTGTGTCTGTTAGCAGAACATTTTAAGCAGACCAAGAAATGACAGCCTGTCTGTGCTGGGATTGGTGAAGGCAAGCATGAAGCGCCTGCTCCGTGTGGACCTGGAGCTGCTGAAAGGGGAGGACAGTTACTCATCACTAATGCTTATTTATACATCACTCTCCTTCCAAGCTTGCTAACAGTCTGGCATGCTAATGGATATTTGGATGATTATTTTTTCCCCTCTCTCATCTACAATCTTGCCAACTACGTTAGAACCAATTTAATTACTGCTAAATCATCTCCAACAATGTATACCAAGCCTGGCCTTGAAAGAGGTGGGATTTTATCCCTTAGTTTCTCCTGGTTTTGCACTTATTTGCTTTTTAAACAGGAAAGATTACTGTTAAGAGGTGCAAGTTTCACATTTTCCTGCCACTTAGAGACGACAAGAGTCTCTTCCCTGCTCATCCCTACTGAAACAATGCTCCTGACATGTCAACTTTAAAAAGCAAATACAATTGAAGTTCTCACCATGGAGCTCATAAAGAGAGATATCTGCATGATATAATTGATTCCTCTTCTGATCTCACTGGTTAACAAAAATAATTGAATTTGGTACCCCTTTTAACACACTTGCATATTCCTTTACAGTTCTGTGTTGAACATCCTCCCTGCTTTTGTCCTTGGTCTCATTTTCAAAAACTTTTATCTTTAGTTTGCCAATCTAGCACAAGCAAAAGACTCTCCAGTCTAGGGAAAACTGGAGCACAGACAATTAAGGCAAGAGAGAAGCAGGAGGAAAAATGCGGTATAATATATGCAAATGCAGATGTCTTATGAGGACACTTATAAGTAACTTGTTCATGAAACTCTCCCACTTAGTGTGGAAGTGCAGAGCTACCTTTAGGTTTTTATGCTGCACCTTTAAGCAGTGAATGTTAAAGCAGCCTCTTATGGGAGTTCAGTGTCACCACCTTCATCTCCCTGAAGAGGAAACTGGTGCCCCACAAGATGAGGTTGTGGTTATTCAGCAGATTGGAACTGGGCTAAAACACAGACCTCAGAGTCTCCTGGGGATCTTCTCAGTGATAAGGTCATTCTTATCAAAACAAATCAAACAAAAAAGTGCACCGGCTCTGACTAGGAAAGGATCTCTGGCATTGTGCAGCCACTTCCAAGGTGATGCCATTCCAGAAGTCACACAAGCAAAGGCAAAACCAGAAGGAAACAGCAAAAGGAAGTGGAGATGGTAACAAGGATGAACATCCCCAAAGTGTTCTTGTTGCACTTGCTCCAAATTCTTGATATTCCAGAGTCATGAAAGCTAGCAGGAAATCTAATTCCTTTCTATTTTTGCAGAAGAAATCAAACAAATGTGGCTTTGAATTCCAGGAATAAAAGAGAAAATATAAAGGTGCTACTTTATGACACTATGAGAAGATCATCCCTCTGGAGGTGAAAATCAACAGTTCTGTCTCCAGCCACTGATACTTCATCCTGTCTTTCATATGAGCAAAGGAACTCAGGTAAAGAAACACTTCAAAAGTTAAAAGCTTCTCACTTTCTTCTAGTCAGCTTTCTGCTGATATAGCTTCAGAAACTTCATTTTCAAACCAATTCTGAGCAGAGAAGATAATCAGAGTGTTCAGTTTGGGAAGGCAAAAAGCACAAGTTTTAGGCCACAAACCCAGCAGCACAAAGGCAAAGGCTTCCCTGTAACCTGCATTCCAGACACAGGTGAGGAAAGAGGCCACTTCTGGTATCACAGCCACAAAAAGCCTTCATGCAAACCAAAGCCACATTCACAGGACAGCTCTCTGAGCTGCTGAATTTATATGCAGCAACAGAACCATGTCAGGATCAAATAAAATTAATTCTGTCTAATAACAAATTAATTGTCCACGCCAACCTCTAATGTCTCCATCATCAAATGAATTTCCATGTTATTTACCCACCACAACTTCCCATGGGGGAAGGAGAAAGGCAGCTGCTTAGATGAGAGTGAAACAGAAGAGCCTTCTAGACAAAGGATCTTTTAATTTTCTAAATGATTGTTCTGCTCCAAAACATCTTAAGAGAAATAATGTAATTCTTTTTTATTCTTTTCACAAAGCCAAGATGCAAAATACCTGATTTGATGCTGCTATTTCATTGTCTCAGAACTGCATGAAGCAACTTCTAGTGCTATAGGAGAGACAGGCTCATACAGAAATAATGTTCCCATTACAAGAAAAATAAATTGTCAACAGAACTAAGGAAGTATTTTTCTCATTTTATATTTCTGAGGCATGGATCACTGTAGCACTCACCTTGTCTATTGACAACAGGAATATTTTTACAAGGCATACAAGACTACAACAACAAAACCCACTTTATGATGAAACCAGGCTATAAATTCTTCCAAAAGACCAGAAAAGTGACACATGCTGCCAGATTCCTACTGCTCTTATTTTACCATCTTATTTTAATGCTTTTTAAACATTAAAAATTGTCCAGTTTGACCACATCAGATACCACTCAGAATCTCCATCTAATAAAGAAGTTCTTCTGGGAAATAAAAGAAAGCTTTCCATAACAGCCATGTCAACATCCCATCCCACTTAAATAATCTACTTCTATGCCTGAGGACTGACTAAGCTTAGGAAAACAGCTCTTAAAGAACTGATCCATTCAGTCCTGGAGAAGTGCTGGGAAGAGAAAGGTAAAAGGAAAGAAGACAGTCCTGACAGAAGAGTTGGAGAAACTCAGGCCTTTGCCCTGATCAGTCCAACAATGTCTCTGTTTTTTATCAGGCAAGCAGTAGCAAAAGACACAACAGACCTTTAAGACAGAAGTCAAAGTACTTTATCACCCAACACACTATGATTGCTTGAATGGGGGTTTAAAAGGTTATTATTTAGATTTGTCATGGGATAATCACCCAGTGACACCATTCATTGTATTAGGATGTCTACAGTACAGAACCAACAGCTGGATATGGTCAGACTCCACAGTGGTCAACAGCTCTCTAGATTACAGGATGGTCCTACCAATATTCTGACCTGGCTGTCCTTGCAGCCACAGAGGAAAGAAAAAAAACTTATGCACAGCAAAACTACGGGGCACTACCTGAAAGAAATCTTTCAAAAATGAGCACAATCTATCAAACAGGGATATAATTTATCCTGGTTGCAATGGCTTTCTACACAGAGAAGATTAGGAGCAGAGTCACTCTTCCAAAACAGAAACAAAATAACTTTTAGTTAAGAAATAAAGCAGATGGCCCGTGTAGATTAAAGAGAAGGTACAGTGTGATGCAAGCGCAGAGCGCTGCGCCCAAATCCCACAGTAATTACGACGGCAGCAGTGTCTCACTAATGATGCTGTGCCTCTGAACTGGGACAAATTAACACAAAGACACACATGCTGGTGACTTGCAGCCCAAGGGAAGGTGAATATGTTGGAGACAGAGACATTTAAGGGAATCACAACAGATTAAATGCTGCGAGGTACAGGCAGGCAACATGCAGTCCCAACAGGATAAAATTGTGGGAAAGGATGTGCTCCTCATCTGTCCTAGAAAATGAAATGAAAATGAAAACTGATGTTCTACACAGAGAACGTACAATGAATCATTCCCATCCTACTTGGTTTTCAGCATCTTCACTGTCAGTTCATTTCCCTCAAACTTCTGTAAGTGCTGGAGATGAGAATCACTGTGGCTGGATACATCCTCAGTCAGGCTAAGCCAGAATTACCTGGCCCATGGGTTACACTGGTTCAACTGTGAACATCAGTAAAGCAAAACGATATCAAACTATGTCATCTGCATCGACATTTCACTGCCAAACATCATGAACTGCCAGAGCAGTATGTCTGGGGCCGTATGTCTAATGAACACTGCAGTTTTCCCCACTGACAGCAGTGGCAGCTAATATCCCATTCCAATGAGTTAAGGCTGTTTAGCCTCTCTTAGCAGCTCATTTTCTTGGACCTCTGGGAATAGAGGTGCAGTTTCTATTGTGGCTTATTGGATATTATTGATGCTGACTATTTCTGGGCTTCAAGATCTGGCAGGCAGTAAGAGCCTTCCTGGTCTGCACCAGTGGAGAGCAATTCAATATTATTTTGTACTTTGGATGATTTTAAGCTAATGAAGGTCCTATTCTTTTTTATAACTCCCCATGCAAATGTTAATTTTTAATAAACTTTGCCCAAGTAGGATTTAAAGCTTATCTCACAAGACATATTTAGAGCAGTGCCATGGTGAAGTAATTTTGGGAAAAAAATATGTACAGCTGAAAATAGGATATTTCTGCATGCTTGCTTCAAAGGCTACCAAGAGTTTTTTTGCACAGACTGACTTGTCATCAGACTAGTCATTGTGCAGGACTGGAATTATTAATTAAGAGGCCAAACCCATGCCCCTCACGTGCTGCAAAGGAACAAGATCATCACTGCAAGCTCTGTGCTTCACATCAGTGACAGACACCCCCAGTGACATCCTTGGAAGTGTCCAAGGCCAGGCTGGGGGACTGAGCAATCTGGTGCAGTGGAAAGTGTCCCTGCCCATGACAGGGGGGTTGGAACAAGATGGTCTTTAAGGTCCCTTCCAACCCAAACCATCCTGTAAATCTCTGATGCAAGAAGGCTGCTGGAAATGGGAAGGGTGGGAAAGGTTGATCTGATGCTGACAGACAGCAGGGTGACTGAGCAAGGGGCTTCAGTGTCATCAGGCTTTCTCTGGTAATAGGATGGGAGCTACTCTGATGGAAACCATGCAGAGGCTGCAATATCTTGTAGGTGAGCACAGGCCATGTTGGCAAAAAAAAAAAAACAGGAATGAGGAATACTGTGCTCAGCTAGGATCCAGCTGAAGAGGGCTTTAGAAACATGCTGTTGCTGAGGGACAACATACAGCTTGTNATAGAGGTGCAGTTTCTATTGTGGCTTATTGGATATTATTGATGCTGACTATTTCTGGGCTTCAAGATCTGGCAGGCAGTAAGAGCCTTCCTGGTCTGCACCAGTGGAGAGCAATTCAATATTATTTTGTACTTTGGATGATTTTAAGCTAATGAAGGTCCTATTCTTTTTTATAACTCCCCATGCAAATGTTAATTTTTAATAAACTTTGCCCAAGTAGGATTTAAAGCTTATCTCACAAGACATATTTAGAGCAGTGCCATGGTGAAGTAATTTTGGGAAAAAAATATGTACAGCTGAAAATAGGATATTTCTGCATGCTTGCTTCAAAGGCTACCAAGAGTTTTTTTGCACAGACTGACTTGTCATCAGACTAGTCATTGTGCAGGACTGGAATTATTAATTAAGAGGCCAAACCCATGCCCCTCACGTGCTGCAAAGGAACAAGATCATCACTGCAAGCTCTGTGCTTCACATCAGTGACAGACACCCCCAGTGACATCCTTGGAAGTGTCCAAGGCCAGGCTGGGGGACTGAGCAATCTGGTGCAGTGGAAAGTGTCCCTGCCCATGACAGGGGGGTTGGAACAAGATGGTCTTTAAGGTCCCTTCCAACCCAAACCATCCTGTAAATCTCTGATGCAAGAAGGCTGCTGGAAATGGGAAGGGTGGGAAAGGTTGATCTGATGCTGACAGACAGCAGGGTGACTGAGCAAGGGGCTTCAGTGTCATCAGGCTTTCTCTGGTAATAGGATGGGAGCTACTCTGATGGAAACCATGCAGAGGCTGCAATATCTTGTAGGTGAGCACAGGCCACGCTGGCAAAAAAAAACCAGGAAAGAGGAACACTGTGCTCAGCTAGGAGGCACCTGCAGAGGGCTTTAGAAACATGCTGTTGCTGAGGGACAACATACAGCTTG
>VYZS01033799.1:32579-50597 GCA_013400695.1 Neodrepanis coruscans
AACAAAATAACTTTTAGTTAAGAAATAAAGCAGATGGCCCGTGTAGATTAAAGAGAAGGTACAGTGTGATGCAAGCGCAGAGCGCTGCGCCCAAATCCCACAGTAATTACGACGGCAGCAGCGTCTCACTAATGATGCTGTGCCTCTGAACTGGGACAAATTAACACAAAGACACACATGCTGGTGACTTGCAGCCCAAGGGAAGGTGAATATGTTGGAGACAGAGACATTTAAGGGAATCACAACAGATTAAATGCTGCGAGGTACAGGCAGGCAACATGCAGTCCCAACAGGATAAAATTGTGGGAAAGGATGTGCTCCTCATCTGTCCTAGAAAATGAAATGAAAATGAAAACTGATGTTCTACACAGAGAACGTACAATGAATCATTCCCATCCTACTTGGTTTTCAGCATCTTCACTGTCAGTTCATTTCCCTCAAACTTCTGTAAGTGCTGGAGATGAGAATCACTGTGGCTGGATACATCCTCAGTCAGGCTAAGCCAGAATTACCTGGCCCATGGGTTACACTGGTTCAAGTGTGAACATCAATAAAGCAAAACGATATCAAACTATGTCATCTGCATCGACATTTCACTGCCAAACATCATGAACTGCCAGAGCAGTATGTCTGGGGCCGTATGTCTAATGAACACTGCAGTTTTCCCCACTGACAGCAGTGGCAGCTAATATCCCATTCCAATGAGTTAAGGCTGTTTAGCCTCTCTTAGCAGCTCATTTTCTTGGACCTCTGGGAATAGAGGTGCAGTTTCTATTGTGGCTTATTGGATATTATTGATGCTGACTATTTCTGGGCTTCAAGATCTGGCAGGCAGTAAGAGCCTTCCTGGTCTGCACCAGTGGAGAGCAATTCAATATTATTTTGTACTTTGGATGATTTTAAGCTAATGAAGGTCCTATTCTTTTTTATAACTCCCCATGCAAATGTTAATTTTTAATAAACTTTGCCCAAGTAGGATTTAAAGCTTATCTCACAAGACATATTTAGAGCAGTGCCATGGTGAAGTAATTTTGGGAAAAAAATATGTACAGCTGAAAATAGGATATTTCTGCATGCTTGCTTCAAAGGCTACCAAGAGTTTTTTTGCACAGACTGACTTGTCATCAGACTAGTCATTGTGCAGGACTGGAATTATTAATTAAGAGGCCAAACCCATGCCCCTCACGTGCTGCAAAGGAACAAGATCATCACTGCAAGCTCTGTGCTTCACATCAGTGACAGACACCCCCAGTGACATCCTTGGAAGTGTCCAAGGCCAGGCTGGGGGACTGAGCAATCTGGTGCAGTGGAAAGTGTCCCTGCCCATGACAGGGGGGTTGGAACAAGATGGTCTTTAAGGTCCCTTCCAACCCAAACCATCCTGTAAATCTCTGATGCAAGAAGGCTGCTGGAAATGGGAAGGGTGGGAAAGGTTGATCTGATGCTGACAGACAGCAGGGTGACTGAGCAAGGGGCTTCAGTGTCATCAGGCTTTCTCTGGTAATAGGATGGGAGCTACTCTGATGGAAACCATGCAGAGGCTGCAATATCTTGTAGGTGAGCACAGGCCATGTTGGCAAAAAAAAAAAAACAGGAATGAGGAATACTGTGCTCAGCTAGGATCCAGCTGAAGAGGGCTTTAGAAACATGCTGTTGCTGAGGGACAACATACAGCTTGTAACAGATCTGTACTCAAGATCTTATAATCAATTCAAAATAATTAAGCTTAATCATGTGAATGGCAGAAAGACCTGTACCTATCATTTTCAAAACCTGTTGAACAATCTCTTCAAATCCATAACCCCCACAGCCTTGTTTTAGTCCATCAGAAGTTAATTATGGGAGAGAGTTTCAAAATGTATTAAGAGCCATCACGTTTCTGGGGTTCATTTGCACTGAAGACAGGAAAATGCATTAATGAGAAAGGTGCTGAGAGCATCTGGGTTTTCTCTGCAACATTCACAGATGCAAAGACGGAACTTATGACCTCTCTTTTCCATTATCAGAGCCATCAGAAAGCTAATGCTCAGAAAATACTGTGTTAATGAACCACAGCCCTTCAGTGCTTTAATTTGCTAACTTTTATTTGTAGTGTATTTTCAAATATGTATGTAAGTACTGTGCATCACTTCCTCCCTGACAATACTACTATTGTCAGCAACTGCATTCAACCAGCACATAGATGTTTCCAAGAGGGAAGAAAAAAAGACTGGAGAGCTCTCTCAAGCATCAGGATTTGCCTTGTATTTCACAGCTTTCTTAGCACATCTCATTAGGGAGTGAACCCTTTGACTTTGGGAAATGAACCCTTGCATAGGTCATCAACAGATGATAGCATCAACAGATGATGCTGCTTCTGAAATATTTACGTTGTTTACTGCTCTAGGTTCCTTCTTTGCTTCTTGTCTTGAGGGATGACACCCAAAACTTAAACCAAAAATCTAATTTTGTTATTAGGATCCTTGCCATGATGTCTGGTTTGCTCTATTTAAGTTTTAGAAATCAAAATAACATGAAATTTTGATTAAAAAAACCCCAGGCTCCTGACACTAAATTCTTTCTTCATTATTTGAATCTCTTTATCTGTATGTGTAAAATTATATTCTGCTTCCAATAACCACTTATATCACCAAGAATCACAAAGTCTGAAGGTGAGGATGTAGAATGAAGGGTCTGTGATGCACAAATCAGACATACCCCAGCAGTGAAGAGTTTTAGTTCTCAAAAAAGACTTATGTTCTCCTCCCAGCAGCAAGGAACGATTGCATTGAGCTAAATATCTCAGAAATCCATAAATTTCCAGGTCCCAGAAAAGGGCTATAGCATAAAGTGGCATAAAGTAGCAAAATCCACACAATACCTGAAAAACACATTTTTATCTTTTTTCTTCTATTACATTACATTGTGTATGAAATAAAGTTCAACCACACATACCCATCACCACTGAAAACACCTGTATACTCAGTCATATGGAATCTATTAAACAATTGGTCCTTTCTAGCTAAAGTGCTCTTGGATTGGGTTTCCACTTTTTCTCACTTGAAAAAAAAAAAGTTTCATTGGACATGTTTGAAGTCTGAGTCTTTGTATGAGCTTGGACCTCAGAGAAGTGGCAAGAATGAACATCTTGGTCAGCCCCACCAGGCTGGTTAAAGAGAGGATTTGGAATATCAAATACAAGAGAAAACCACAAGCACCAAAGTCCCAGGGCATCTCTGGCCTGACATCCATTTCAGAGCATCTGTCAAGGAATCTGTGCTATGAAGGCATAAGCAAGCAGGGGATCAGTCATGACTTCTCAGTGTGGGTGACCTTCTCCCCCTGCTTGCCCCCAGTGGTATTTCCCTTCCCCTCATCTTTAACTCTTTCACAAAATGTCACATTGATTTTCAAGGCCAAAGAACAGCCACCTAACATCTTAGAGTAAGACCATCGTGTTTTCCACTAGGAAAACCACAAAAGGCTAAAATGAAGAGAAAGACTAATACCAAAGAGCTGTTTCACAAAGGTCATATGGAACACAGGGACTCTGGCCTCAACAGCAGCCCCTGGTAAGAGCTGGTTTTGCTAAGCTGCTCACTTGGTATTTCACTTACACATCAGAGAATAAAAAGCTGCAGGAAACAAATCTGTCTTTGACTACCCTTTGTCCTTAGAAGCTTAATTACTTTCAGCACCCTCAAACTATCTGGACTGCCTTCTGCATCTGAAAAAACTCTTTACCTATGCTCAACAATACAGATGGTTTTGATAATTTTGTTTAAAATGCAGACAGCAAGGCTTCTCATTTTCCTAAAGCATTAAACTCCCTCTTGAAGTGTAATCTGAGATCAATTTATTAAAACTGCTACATAACAGATGAAATAAAAGTGTTAAAATGAACAATATTGAAAAATTACAGAAGAAAATAATCCTCTGAAATACTGTGAAAATGGAATGGGCAAATAATAATGCAACTGCAACAGAAAGCTATTACATCCACTCTTGGTTTGCTTCCATGCTGAGCATCTCCCCTGCTTAATCTTTCCAAGAGAAGGCAACAGGAGGTGCCAGTCCCTACCAAAATCTCCGCTCCCTGGTTTGTACTCCTAGTAAAACTACTCATTATTTCTGCAGGAAAGAAGTTTCCTCTTTAGAACAAGGCAGACTTAAATCTGTCTGTTTATAAAACTCCTTATGTAAAGATACTATATTGAATGAAGTATTAAATTATGCAGTGTGAGGTGTAATGGAATGAATTATATTCAGTAAGATCACACACTCCTGAAGATACGCAAAAAGCTGTGATGCTGACTTTCAGTTGTCAAGCTACACACACACACACACACATATATATATACACACACTCATCATCTCATTTTCTACTGTCTCCATGTGTGATAACATGCCCAGTGCTGACACTTGTCCTATTCTCCCTGGAAGACCCTACATTAGCATGTAAATAGCTGGCAGATATGAGGAAATGAAAGCAAGGAAGAGCTCTTTAATTAACTTTAATCCTCTGAAAATCCATACAGCAATCTGTTCTGACAGTTTTCTACACGAGATCTTCTTAGGAGGTCCCTAAGTGCTGCCTGCGGATCACTGCCAGGCTGGAACGAGGAGAAAGAATGAACAAACCAATTTTGGAGACAATATTTAGGCATTTTTCTGCTATTAAATGATGACTGGTGACTGCCATCTGGCATTATCAGAGCTGTCATTAGTCTGACTCTGGATGGGAAACAAAGAGATGCCATAAGCAAGACACAGCACTTCACACCCATCTGACAGCCAGTCCCCCGCCTGGGGTGAGCTGCCAGGGCTCACACTCAGATCCACACCCAGCAGCCTCCTCCAGCTCCTGATGCCACACAAGCTGTACCTCTGTGCCCTCTGGCCCACGTTTTCTCAGCTCATAGTAAACACAAAATCCTCGAGGTTGAAGAGCGAAGCAATTTCCTTGTTAGAAAACTTGATGAAACAGCTCTGCAGCAGTACCCAGTCCTTCAAATCTTGAATGGCAAAAGAGGCTGGCAGACTATAAAGGAGTGAGCTGAAATCATTCCTCAATGACTTACATCTCACAAATGTGACAAGTCTCTATTACAGGAAATTTCAAACAAATTTTGGTGGGGAGAAAAAAAATCTAAGCATAAATGGATGGAGATTTAGTGCCAGTGTTCAGCAACACAAGATTGTCAAATAATTCATACCTAGCAGGTTAGATTTAGCAATAGAAATGGTATCCTGCTGGTTGATAGGAGCATGTACAAATCTCCCAGAAAGGCCACTGCTTCCAGCTGTGCCATGGAGTGACCACTTTGAGGCCACTTACAGCTCAAAGAGCTGACTCACAGGATTCCCCAAACTGCCGAACGAAAACTGAGCTCCCTGCAGGGTGACTGGGAGCAGATTAAGAGGATGCACAAGGCCAGAAATGCAGGGAGCCAGCTCTCAATCCCCTGGATGTATTTGGAGCTGAAGGAGGGAAAGCAGAACTCCTAAGTCCAACAGGTAAATCGGGGAAAGCCCTGGCTACAGCCCAGAGCCACCTGCATGAGGAGCTCAGAGAACAGGGGGAATATGGGAGGGAATGATACTGGCAGCCTGTTCACTTGCCAAGGCCTCCAAACCAACACAAGATAAACAAGCAGTGATGCATAAAAATCCTGATGAGGTGATAAAAAAGGCAAGTAAGGCTGAAAAAATTAGGATAATGTAGACGTGATGCTTCTGTAAGACAAACCTCCAGTTTTTCTAATACAGGACTGTTAAGGCCAAATCAGAGACCAAAGATCTGTCAAAAGGTCAAAA
The DNA here is from genome assembly GCA_013400695.1 of Neodrepanis coruscans. Lineage (NCBI taxonomy): Eukaryota > Metazoa > Chordata > Aves > Passeriformes > Philepittidae > Neodrepanis > Neodrepanis coruscans. The sequence continues at coordinate 38,376 of VYZS01033799.1, forward strand.
GGTATAAATATCTTCATGCCACGCTTGGGCTCCCTACAGCATTTGCAGCCCAGATTTCCACAATATTTTAAAAAATATAAGATACTGCAAAAGATAAATACAAAACTATAACTTGCCAAGTCTGCTATTCCCAGAGGATTTAAAGAATACAGATACAGAAATAAACAAAAGGTACTTAGATCACAGGCATACCATTAAGCAAAGGAGATTTGTTATACAGCATCAGCCTGTAACTGTCTTCAGATCTGTTTCCCTAAGCCCATCACAATTAGTTCTCACATTCCTATAACTTCATGTTCTCCTGCCAGTTGAACCACACTAACTATAAAGACCATATGTCACCACAACTCCACTTCATTTTATTAATGCTGTAATAATAAGAGCAGACATCTTGCTTTATTCATCATATCAGATTCCAATGCTAAACACAGAAAATATCCAGCATGGCAACTTCAAAAACTCGGTGATTGATAATGCTCAGAACAGCACACACTTTTATGACTATCTAAGCATGGATTTCAATAACATGACCTTTAACATGTCAGATTCCAGCTGAAGAAAGGAGGAAATCTCTACTGACACATAAATTACTTAAGATGATGGTGCTCCTTCTAAGATTTACCTTACACAGAGTAGTCCTTATACACACTGATCACTAATCCTCTTCAAACTACGCGCTACTTCCAGCGGCTCTGAGAAGTCGTGTTCTAATCTGATCTAAACTTTCCAGCAGAGAAACACTGTCAAGAGTGCCCTTAACAGCTGTGAAGACAAACAAAAGATGAAATTGGAGTAAGTTCATGAAGAATCATTATAATCACATCCACGACTAGTTGGAAGATTGCACTTTGGCCGTCTGGTAAGAATACCTGGCATGGGTAATGTCTGACCTGTGGCCTCTCAGCCTATCTGACAGCTGATGGCTTCATTTTAAATAAGTGTGCAGCCACCAACCAGGCAGTTTCATAACACAAAATAATAAAATTATAAATTTTAAAGGGGTAAGAAAGAAGGGGAAATAATCCACAAAGTAATACTTAAATAAGATATGAGAGATTTGGAATCTCTGCCTGATCACAGAGAAACAAGACCACCCAGCTCCATATCCTGCCCACGGCTGCACATTTCACCAGGCTGATTCATCTTCAAGACAGACAGGAGTGACAGCAGCTGTGATCCAGTTACACTTTTCTTTGCCTGGGAATGCAGTGATTTGTTTACTCATTGCCACGCTGTTAAATCCCATGAGATATTCAGACACTCATACAGGGAGAAGAAAATGAGCAGTTCAGAAATTGCTACTTGCAATATATGAACTCGAAAGAATCTCTCATATCTTTACCAAGATTTGAAAGAAAATAAACCTACCGAACTCCACAGATTTTTTTTACATTACCAGTTTCATAAATATGAAAATAAATACAAACATTGAAAGTCATGATGCTTGTATAAAGCAAGAAAGGTCATATTAATCTAAAAACCAGAGAATTTCAAACAAGCAAAAGCCACAGTGATAACATTAATTTGTATTTTAAAAGGAGACAAATTTCAACACCTTGAAAACATAAATTCAAGCTCTGTGTACATGGTAAGTCTCTGCACCTATCAGAAGTCAGAAGCACAAGTGACTGTAGCTGCACATTTTGCCTCTGACACAGGAAAGATACAGGCTTGGAAAAGAATCATCCCAGTTCCTCTGTCATATTTTAACTAGAGAACTGAGATATTTTAACCAGGGAACTGTGATAAAGGCAGCTAAATGCTTCAAGAAATTAAACTGCACTAAGAAGATATAATAATAATCTCAAAGCTGGATATTCATCCAAGACCAAAATAACAAAGGTGTTAACAGACAAAAGGAATAAAATGATTTATCCTTAAAAATGGCTTCTGTATTGGAGATACCAGACAGCAGACATCCTCCTATCGGTTTTGAAAGAAGAGATAAGGTTGTTCTGGGAAATTAGAGTCATTGGTAAGGAAGTTCCACCTGAACATTAAGAAAATTAGTTGAGAAGGTTCAGAATTCAAAGCATCTTTTTTTAGATGAGTGTAACAAGATAACATAGAGATAGATAAGCATAAGCTTTTGTGAAAGTAATTTAAACTGAGCCAGTTAACAATTCTTTGAGAACTCACAGGAGAGTGAGCCAGTGAATGCAGGGTTTGAAAGTCTGTAAAAATGACTGAACATCCCTGGGTTTTAATGATTATGTGAGAGTCAAATACCTGTTGGTAAAAGCTGGCTGATGGAGGAGCACACCACCCCTCCTTGCCATGGAAAGCAATTAGCAGGAGGCTGCACTAGGGATTAGAGCCAGAAGTTTGCTTCAGTATCATTATTAGTGTAGTGGAACAGGGACAAACAGCAAGATGTGAAATGACAACATAAAATATTAATGCCAGCAGAGTCTAGAGACAAGGGTGTGGCATTCTGGAGCACTTAAAAACATCAATATTGAGGAAGAGCAAAGGCTGACAAACAGACTGAGCAAAATCACACACAAATGCAAGGTAATGGAAAGGGTAAAGAGAACCAATTCAATTTCAGGCAGCGTGCACAAAAGCAGCTTTTGCCCCACAATATCATGGGGATTTGATATGGACACCCTTTGGAGCCATGACATACCTACAGACACACTGGCCAGACACAACCCATAGGAGGGGAGGGAAGGGACTTCAGCCTGTGCCTATAAACCAGGCCACAACAAAAACTACTTGAGCAATACCTCTCCAGGAAAAAACCCAATCCTTGTACTAATACAGGTTCACCAACGTGATACCAAATGCTTGCAGGGTATGACAAGACTCAGCAGATGTAGAAAATCAGTGAAATGCTGATGCTAACACAGTGGAACAGGCAGTGTCAGGGAATGCACATACTCGTGCTACAGCAAAGGACTTCTACCTGAAGGAAGGTCATTGTCACAGAGGTAAAGCACAGAAAACTGCAGTCTGCACTGGGGGACTCCATAAAAACACAAATATTCCCTAAAGAAGATACATGAAAGATTTAGCAACTTTTCCACAGCACTCCTGTTTGACTTGGGCTCAGGTCTCCAGCCCTTTCATTCAAACATCTCTGTTCCCTGGCCTCTTTTTTAACTGAGATAACAGTGCCTCTCCATCTCACAGCAATGACAGAAGGAAAAAAACAGCTCTAAACATTGAGTACTGCTAAAATATGAGTGACAGTGTCATTCAGGTTCCCAAAATAGACAGCATTTAACCTTCATTAGTTGTTAACAGCTCTCACAAGCCTACCAAGCGTTGATAGTCAGATATTTATAACACATTTACCTTCAGACCGAGTCCCAAGACAAGAAAGAGAAAGGACAGGCAATGTACCAAGGTTTCTCATCTCAGTGTTTCTTACCACTAATTCTTGGGGGCAAAAAAATTCCAGGAAAAGAAGACTAGTCCCCCCCGCAGAGAGAAGTAGTGACAACAAACACTGACAAAGACAACCCCAAACTCGCCCTAGGCAGGTGAAATATAACAAGACCTCCTCACAAAGCCACAGCATTTTTGGTAAGAGACAGATTCAGAGGAGTCAACTTGAGCTGGCCCCCTGGAGGGATCAAGTAGTTCCTAATGTTAGGGAGTGAAATCCAACAAAGCACACAACTCGATGTGGAAGGAGCTTCAGAACTTCAGAACTCACTAATCCATGTCCAGACAGAGAGGAAAGAGACAGGGAAAGTGTGTACATTTAATTAATTCTATATTTCTGCTCTACTAGTGCTATCTGAAGGAAAACATCACATTCAGAACATGTTTCACATCCTTCAGCTTGCACATGCCTCTAGAGAGTTAAACTATAAACCTGGCTTTTATTTACAGCTGCTCAGGATCCTATTTAGGATATTTTCAAGGGCTTCAGCAAGGGTTTTTCTTTCCTTTTATGCAAGTGAAAAGCCAATACTGGAATGCAAGGGCTACAATCACAGCCTCGGGTTAACAGCACACATGACAAATTCCTGTGCACAGATATTACATAAGAAACACATTGGCTCCCATAAAAGGAGGGGGTGGGTTAAGTAGCTTTCTGGGATTTTTAACAAATTCTTTGCTAGAAAAGATTTCAGTTAAAGCTTGTAAAGTATGCTTAACATACTCCATCATGAACCACTTACTGAGCTCCCCATAACCTGCACCTCTGTGATGGTTCCACTATCAGGAGAAAATACAAGGACGAGCAGAATGAGACACTCAGTATCTCCTGTTGTAGCCCAGGTGGTTAGAGAAGAAATGGCCCCTAAGCTGAGTGGTACTTTACTGCTCAGGAGTGGAGAGGATTGTCTAGAAGCACATCTCCTGCAATCACCTGGGCTGCTCAGCAAAGCTCAGCCTGGATGGGACAGAGCAGGAGGAATGTGCAGCTGCTGCCATTCCCCAGAGTTTAGGGGGACAAGGAATGGCTCTGAGAAAACTAACAGCCTTGGTGGCTTCAAACTGAGAGGGAAAGAAGAAAACAAACAGATTATTTGCTTGGCATTTTGCTAGAAGCAAACAGAAGAGATGAGATTTACTTAAAGGACTGGCAGAGTGAATTGGAGGTAGGAAAGAAACTGCTTCCAGGGAAACCCTTAAAGCACTGAGGTGGCAGAGGTGACTCCCAGCTGTTGCACAGGGGCTTTGGCTGAGCCCCCACAGCCTCATGCGTAGAATGGCAAGAGGAGAAAAGGGAGATAGTCAGGTACAGGGGTTAAAACAAGGAGTGGGAGAGATCTCATTGGAGTAAATATTGCCACTTGTTCATGTTCACTTCATGAAAAAGGTCAAAAATTCTCCTGTATGGTGAGTTTTATTTTTAAAAAACAACCTGGAGTGGTTCACAAGCATTTCTCCCCCCTCCCCACATCAAACTCTTACATGTGATATCTTAATAAACATCTTCACGTTGTAGAGGGATAAAAGAGGCATTTGGTTTTGATTTCATTATATTTTCTGAAATTGCTTTTTTCTTTCTGCATTTTTTTCTTGTTGTTTAGTTGTGGTGGCCCTCACTGAGGGATAATGCAATAATACTTCTGACAAGGTCAGCTTTCCCATAACTTTGCAAATGGCATTTTCCAATGACAAAAGAAAAACAGCTTCTCCTCTTTTGTAATTAATACAATAGAAATGTCAACCTGGAAAGCTGGTCTCCAAAGGTACTATGTTATCGACAGAAAATTAATTTATTAAAGCCAGAAAGTGTTTCCTTATCTGCAAAACTGAAAATACTGTTTACAGAGTAAAACTACTGTTACAAGCATAAAACATAAAACTTCCCCAGCTTATGAAGAGTCAAACTGCTTAAATTGCTAATTCAGACACTAGATCATTTTGAGAACTACACATCCATTTTGGAAATTCCATTTTGCACATACCCTGTAGGAGCACAGCTCTGTGCTGTGTGCACATAATGAATGTTCCTTCACATCCATGCTTATCTTTATTTAATCACGTTAAATGCACAGAATTAGCCTTCCCAGCTTCTCTCCCATCCACACAGCCATAACAACCAGCTGCTGGTCCTGGGTCTGCCTGTAGCGTGTTTACCTCATAAGGTGGGAAAGAAGTGTGGGAGCAGGGACTCTTCCAACTGCTTCTCCCAGCAGAGAGAAGACTCTGCTGCTCAGAGGAACAAAGGGAGGAAGAGCATCTCCTCTCCCTGAAAGGGGAAGTTCTTGGCTCTGCCCCATGGAGGTTGAGCCCATGGGGCTTTGGGTACACCCCATCCACCCCACTCCAAACCAACGTGCTACACAGTCAAGTAGGTCAAGGCTGTCCCTAGGATCTCTCCTTCAAATGCACACAAGGACAGTGAGCCCCAAGTCCTGTCATCCAATTCTTTCCATGTTTAGATTTTACAGTTCCTTACAGGCACCCAGGATGAGCAGACATGAGCTCCAGAGCGCCATCAGCAGGGTGGAGATAACCCAACAGGGGGAAGATCCACTCATACCTCAGGGGGAGCAAAGGGGTGAGGGAAGAATATTCAGCTGCAGCAAAACAACAGCTCCTGCATTTACAGCATGGGCTGGCACAGAAAACCAGCAGAATGCAATTGTTCTGTGAAAAAATTTTTGCCATTGATATCAAACCCAGCTCTCCAGATCCCAGGCACAAGATCTGCAAATGTTAGAAAGGTTTGTGCTGTCAAGTGATCCCTTGAAAAATGCTCCTCTCTTCACCTACTTCCACTTTAACCACTTTGTCTCAATTCCTCACATACAGTCTTGTGACATCCAAATACTATCAGCTAGATAACCAAGTAGGGTGGAGTTTCCACTCTCCCAGTGTTGCTACAGGGGCAGGTACCTGGGATGATACAGCCCATTGCACTTGGTACAGACTCTACACAGTGGCAAGCAGAAGAACATATCTGCTGGAATCCTTGGACTCCATTACCCAAGGAAAGTAAGGAGATGTAGACACAGGCAGATGTAGACACATTGCTCTGGCTGTGCTTCCCCACACTTAAAAAGCAGCTTGGATGTCCCACGGGGTTGGAGGACCTTCATACAATTTCTACAAATCAGAAGACTCTCCTCCTCACAACAGGAAGAAAGTTCAACATCATCTTGATATAAAAGATCTTTTCTTCTTTTTTCCTGTCCCATGCTCATACTCTACCTGCTGATCCCTTTCCAGATTCTTGACTTCAAAAAGGGAGTGATCTTTCTAGGGAAATCCTGAAGATGTGGATTCATACAGACAGAAAATTAGGCCTTAGCTCCCCCACTCTCCCCAGACTGGTTCCACCTGAACAGGCAAGTTTATGGTTAATCATTTTTCACTGGTCCTGGTCTAGATGCCCCCAAAAGCCAGCAACTGTTCTGTATATTGAGAAATATTTAATATACTAACCTCATGACATCAGTCAGAATTCATTAACTGAAACCAGACCAATTCTTCAAATTTCCTAGAGTGTCTATTAAATAATGTTGCTGACTATATGAAACAGTACTAAGCAAATGTGTTCAAAAAAGAGGACACAGTTAATTTCTCCTCAGTGCAACAAATCATGGGTCAGAGACCATTTCCACAGTGCTTAGTAAAACCTCATTTGACTTCTAATATATTCATCAATTTACGCAATGCTTGACCTGAAATGTTGTGAACACACACTGAACAAAATAGTCAGTACTGCATGATACTCTGCCAGGAGCAATCCAAAACCCCTTAATTCTCCAGACAGTCCTTCAGCTTTATAAAGATTTTGGGTCCTCATTTGAAAGGATGCTCTGACTGGTGTCTGAGTAGTGCAGCTGTTCTTACCAGAGGCTCACATCACATGTTGAAATAAGCTACTGTGCAATTACTTAATTATCTCTCTCTCCTATCCTTTAAAAAAACCCACTGCAATTCAACTTGAAGCAAACCCAGTTAATCCAGTTTTATGGCTCAGAATTAAAACAGAGAGAAGTCAGAGATTCAAAGCTGCAGTTCCTGTGGCAATGCCACCACTCTAAGAGGCACTGATATTAATGCCTTCAAACCATAAGCATTTGAGGAACAAAGAAATGCAAAAAAACCCCCTTTCTGTGCAGCTTATCCTTGCTGTTATTTCAGAGCCTGCTGTTCAGAAATCCTAAGCCCCTTCCCCATCCTTGGATGCTGCCCAAACGCAAGCCCAGCCACCTCATCCGGCCCCTCTTGCTGCCGCCCTGCCCTCATTTGTGAGGCACAGCAGTGAGGTTTGTTCTGCCCGACTTCCCCCAGCAATAACTCCCTCATTCCACCCATCCATCTTCCCCCCTGCCTCTCTGCCAGACCTGCTCAACCATCCTTCATAATTCAGAGCTGAGGAGCTCAGGAATAAATGTTACAGCACACGCATCAAGGGAACTATAACTTTGAATTACCTGACCTGGGTGAGTTTAAATTCTCAGCCATAACATTGGATTAACCTAATTTCTTTTTATTGAATATTTTACCTTTAGAAGTCCTACAGCCCTTTCTCTCGGTGAAATATAAGAACTGAAGGTCATATAAATTCTTTTATGGGCATATTTCTAATTTTCATAATATAACCTCTTAGCATTGAGCATTAATATCTAGTGGTGGCAGAACAAAGCAGAATCCAGTCAGTATTCTGGGCAAAAAAGATCACATTTCTATTGTTCTTCACAAATACCCCATAAAATACTACATAACTTTTAACTTTGCTGCATATTCTAAATTGTTATAAAATTTTAAAAAACCCTCTAAACATGCTGCTTAAATAGAAATTATGTCAGACATTACATCAATAGAATACAAAGGCTGTCCTTGTGCCTCCACCTCAAAAACATCAGCTATAAAGATAGTAAATGAACTTCATATTTTTATCATTACAAGGTTTACCAGATACATAATAATGCATAAGAAAAAATTACCCAAAACTGATTCCCTGAAAATTGCTGAGATAATTTTTATGAGGCCTTTTATGCTTGTGAAAGGGAAGAGGAAGCAAGGCCCAGGAGCTAATTCATCTTCTGCCTCCAGGCTGGTCATTTGAACTAACACTCACCAATTCCATGTTGAGAGCCCTCAGGTGATGAAGCTCAGCTCCAACAAAGCACATGACAAATTCCTACAGGTACCCAAACAGGTACACAAAGTAGACTACCCAAAGTCAGTGAAAAGACAAATTTATCCACTAGCTATGAAGAATTAGGGCAACAGATCAAGAGCAAAAAGATTTCACTAGAGAGGATCCAACGGAAAGCAAGGAGGAAAGGGCAGATTCACTCCCAAACATCTGCAGTACCCAGAGCCTCTGAACAATCTCCAGCATCTCGGAGCCAGAGATCCCCTGGACAGATGCAGACTGACAAGTCAACAACTAAGGGAACTCTCAGGCTTTGAGAAATCATTTTGGAGCAGGATAAGGATGTGAGAACTCAACAACTCTGCACCAAGTCAAAACAAGTGAGTAGTAACTCTTTGACCGAATAAGGCAAAATAAGAACAATGCCCAAGAAAAAAGAAAACCAAGCAAAACAGAAGCATGAACTGGTCTGGGAGCCCTCAGCAGCAAACACACATTCTGCCTTTCAGAGATCTGTAAATCTCACTAGAGGATCAGTAACATTTTCTGGTTTAGTTTAAAGCTACTTCCTCCTCCCAACTGGTCTTTGTGCACTGCTTCAGAACTGCTACAGCCAGCCCCTTCTCCAAACACATCAATTTCAGCTGTCCTTATTCATTCTTTAGAGAGAGATTCTGCAATTGTATTTGTAAATTATATTAGCAGACCTCATGGAACAACCTGTTTCAAAGGAAAATGGCTTGTACTCATTTTATTCTGGAAGACAATTGCCATTTGCTTAATATAGCCATGATATTTTACTGAGGTAATTATACTCTTAGCTATCAGTAACAATTAAACCCTTAGATTGAGGTTGCTTAGTAAAGGTCTCAAAATAAATAACACATTCCAAACACAGTATTTTAAAATGTCAAGCATGCAAATAAGATCTTGTAATGAATATAAGGAAACATCAAGTATAAATCAGCACAGGGTTAGTTTGTCATTGTACAAATCTCTGCAAAAATTGATGCTGGGGTATTGTGGGATTCTGCTCAGGAAGGTACAGAGAGGGCAGTGCTGCAGACAAAAGCATTTCAATAAATACTATGGCTGATTCATGACAAAGCCAGGGTGAAGCCACCAACACTGCTGTGCTGAGGGACTTGCATGAGGCACAGTCAAGATAATGCTCAGACTGATAAAGTTTATTATTTGTTCTTTTGTATTTCCTGTAGCTACTTCCACAAAAACTAGAGTTAGACCATTCCATTAGAAGCTAAATAAAACCCAGAAAAAAAAACAGACAAAGGAGAGATCTAGAGATATTTAAAATCAGGTCAACAGATCCTAGAAAGCTATTAAGATACAGAAGGCAAAAGCATGGTTTAAAGGTCCTTACAATGAAGACTGCAAGATGATTAAAATGGTGAAGTAGACCAATGACAGACATTAAAAAAAAAAATCAGACAGGAGAAGTGTAGACACAATACACATTTGGAGAATCTCCTTGCAGAGCATATATTGTAGGCAAAGAGTGGTACAGCAAGTTACCTCCAATACTGTTACGTGTAGGAGGCAGCTCTGTCCCACAGCCACAATCTTCTGCCTTCTTTTACTATTATCCACCCCTAACTCCCAAGCACCTGAAACTATTTAACTGAAACTGTTTAACTCATTAACATAATCAAGTTGAAATTAGAAAGACCTGTGCTCAATCTAAACAGCTGCTGAGTCTCATTCAAAGATGGAGTGTCTTGTCTCCCTCTTTTCAAGAAGGCAGGATGGTCTAAGTAAGCACTACCTCAGCCCAAAAACTTGCCTTGCTGAATTGCTAGAGAAGTGGAATTGCTTTAAAATTTATTCATTTGCAGGTGTAAAAGGAATATGAATTCCATGAGTTTATAAAAACCTACAAAGGGGAACACGAGAGCAGAGGGAAAGGCTTGCCAAGGGTCAGGCTGACAGCAGTTAACAATCAGGTGCAAAGCAGCAGCACAGCTGGTGATGCAGGAGCAATGGTGCTGCTGAAATGACATACAGAGAGTCATGAAGTGGATTGAAGGAAGCAAGAAGCATCACAACAGCCAGAGAAAGCATTTGACACTGATCATAACCAAGAGGAGAGCCTAAGATCTGCCCCAAAGCCCACTGTGCTACCTGGATGCAGAGCACAGGTATCACACCCAAAGAAGGTCTGTCACAAGGATGTATTTGTCAGGGTAGTTCTTCTTACTGCTGCTGAGTGCAATACTGACTGCAATATTTACAGCTCATTTTTTACATATCTGAGGAAAAGTGTTAATTCACATTCTTCACTGAATCCCCAGAACTTTTAGGTCCTTCCCTGTGCTTTAAAATCATCTCTCTACCTCCTCAGAAAAAAACATAATGCAGGACCCAGTTTGACAGAGAAGCCAGCAGCATTATTTTAAATCTTTACTGATTACAAAACAAAGCAGATGGCAAATCAAGTCATGAACTCCGCATCTGCCATGCTTAATGAACAGTTTAATTACCTAGTCCCATTTCTGCTGCATCTTTGCCACTCTTAGCTCTGAGAGTCACTAATATACTTCACACTGACTGATATCTCCAGGAACATGTGGTAGCAACAGTCAGCTGGAGTTGGTTAATCAATACTTGTTTAATCTCCAACTTTTATGGTGATGGCCTAAATTATGTCTCAATAGAAACAGATTCCCTATCACATCACATGATCTGCTTCAAGGCTCAGGAAACAAAAGGGAATTTTTCAGCCTCTTCTCTGGGCAGCAAAGTACCCAAAGGAAGACAAGTGCACAGACGGGAAATGAACACAGTGAAACAACAACATCCAGTACAAGCAGATTAATTCACTCACTGCATTCTGCCTTATTTGAGAGCAAGAGATGCAGTTATGGCAGTGTGCATTCACAAAGTCTGCATCTTGAGAAGTAAATTGGACTCATTTGGAGTAAGTTACAACTGAAATTGGGCTTCACGTTTTGAGTTTTGAACTTCCCACAAAGGATCACACACTGGCTGCAAAAAGAAAGACATTTTGTCTCTGGTCAAACCTGTTACAGGTGGTCGGGTCCTATTAAACATGAAATACTGACTGAACCAGCTGCTTGCACTCAGACAAGGATTCTAAGAAAGTGTTTCTCATTTTGGGAGACCTCTCTGTAATATAAAATTTCCTAAGAGATTTAAATTTTAGCCATTCAGTAGCAGAATTGACTGTTTTGAACAAGACCACTTCATAAAGAAAGACCAGGAGTTGTGTGCAAAGCTCTCAGAAAGAGAAATACAAGCTTAAGGACAACACAAAAGTCAAATACAAAACTGTTGGGTAAACATGGCATTCAAAGCAAATACAGCAGTAAATCAAACAGCAAAAAGGGCAGAGGTAGACCTGGTCTTTCCCCAGCATTTCAAGTATATTCCAATACTGCTGTTTCACAACTAACTCAGGTAATAGAGCCAAGATTAAATATTTCCCTAAAACTCTGAGCAAAGCCAAGGCAAAAAGACAGCACAGCAGACAGCAAACCCAGCCAGGCAGGTCTCTGAGAGAGTGAGTAAATGCATCCCTTCAAACATCAATTTCTGTTTCATCACCTTAAGTGAAGAGAGTGACACTCCAGGAGAAACCTTCCAGCCATCAATGTCTGAAAGCCTCAAGGGTGTCCAAATCCAGTCTCGTGTTTCACCAAGAACATGTAAATCAGAAAACT
>VYZS01033809.1:5952-16715 GCA_013400695.1 Neodrepanis coruscans
TATGGTTTTCCTTTCTTTCCCGTGGGAGGCAGGTGGCCTGGTGGTTACTTGCAGCTATTCCCCGAGGTCTGAAGACCACATCTTTTCCTCTTTTCAGCACTAAATCCCTTCTGGGCTAACGAAAAGGGAGGAAGGGGTTTGCGCGCGGTTTTTCTAATTTTCTTGAGTTTTTCCTTCAGTCAAAGCCAGGCAGAAGCTCTCGCTGCTAAGCGATTTCTCAGACCAGCCCCGTGCTTTCTTCTAACTACCCCAGAGACTCTCGGGGGGGGCCCAGAGAGAGACAAGCACTATCTCCAGAGCGTCCTCACCTCAAAAACGGGCCCTGGGATTTTAATTTGTTTGTCTGTTTGCACTTTAATTGTCAGGTTTTTGTGTGTATGCGAAATAAACTGTGATATTTGTGTGTTTTCTTCATTTTGGGCTGTGTTTGTGACTTCTCTCAGAGCCTCTGGTCCAAAATCGCTGAATTTGTGGTAAAACCACCACAGGTAAGCACAGAACAAATTAAGGTGTTATAATGTCACACTGCAACATTAAAAGAAAAACAAACCATGGACTTTTTCAGTTATTCAGAAAATAATAGTATCTTCACCATCTGATACAGAAGCTTTTTTGAAAAATAAAATCATGCTTTGATAACAGTGTTGATTACAAGTTGGAGAGTGCTTATTTAAAAGAATAAGATGAAAATTTTTTATGGCCTTAATCCAAACCCCTTTGAAGTTAAAGAGTTTTTCCCAATGACTTCAATGGACTTCGGTTGCAGGCCTCAAGATGGTTTGCTACTATAAGTTGTACCTACTCATTTCAGACTAGTGTCCTCCCTTGTCATGCTACATCTGCACACACTATGTCTCTTGACAGGCAGCCTGTACCAAGCCCAAGAGTCTCCAGAGCCTGCTAATGAAGTGATCCCCCAGGGGAGAAGAGAATGTCTTTCTGTAATGTCTTTGTTCCATATCTCGCATGAAGGCTCATCTACCATCGGGCTGCTAAACTTGCCTGCAGTATGAATTCCCTTGTATCCAGTGTGTTTCCCTTCACAATGGCTGCAGAAACATCAGTAATTTTGTTCTTTACAGGAGAAACAAGAACAGAAACCTAAACAATTTACATGGGGTCCTAGAATGTGCTAAGTGGCAGATGTGGGCATTCAGTCCAGAATTAACCCCACTCCTCAAGCAAACTTCATTAGGAAAAAACCTCAGTTTGAGTAGGCCTGCAATTTTGAGCCTAGTTAGAGCAGTTTAGAAGACTACTGCCTTCACTACCTTAGCACTAGCTTCAGCATGAGGCCTGGTGAGGAATTTCAGTCTTCTGCCCTCCTCCAACACTAAGTCTGTGGCTTAGAATTTCCAACACAGTCAGTCAAAACGATGCACTTGAGGCTGAGGTGCATAATGTGTTGGACAGTATCAGAACAAGATTCAGATTGGAGCTAGTGAAATATCTATAGTCAGTTCTCCCACTATGAATCATTACCCATTTTTACTGCCCTGCAAATCCATTCTCCTTCCTATCCAACTCCGTCTACCCCACACACTTTCTCAAAAAGGGACACTTCTGCCTCATCTGCGGATTGCTGTGGACCATGCCAATGCTCTATCCGCTTTTTCTAAGGTAGGTCTCTGTCTCCTTAGGAAAATCATATTGGTTGAAGCAGAGTAGAGCACTAGAAGCAAGAAAAACTTTTGAAACATCCCACAGTCTTCTCAAAAACACCTTGATCTCTCCTGGTCATCCAGACATGTATTTTTTGCCTAGGAAAGCTGTTTTGCAATGAAGAAAATCTCTAGCTTTCCTAGACTTGACAGGAAGAAGCAACTTTATATGCTCTAGTAAGAAGCATTATCCTCGTTTTGCTTGTCCTCAGCCCCATCACTTCCCTCACTTATTTTCACCTTACCACGCTGTCCCATTCATTTACTGCCTTATACCTTCCCAGTTGTCTCTTGGCCTGGCTTCCAAATCTTGAGGAAAGGCAGATCCTGACTCTGGCTGGGTCTGTGCAGCAGACATCGTAGAGAAGAGCAGCCTGGAAAGCTGCAGAACACGAAGTTACTGCCAATCCATACGACTTAAGAGTATCCACTAACATCTTGGTAGTGGTGCTGATGCAGATGCTCACCTAAAGCGTCTGCATGTTGTAATGGCTCCGATCCTGGCAGCTCAGAGAAGTGCACCCACAAGAAGAAAGTGGGGAAAACCCCTCTCCAGTTCAAGTGTGCATTTCCAAGGCAGACCTCAAAAATTGTATACCACACCTCTACCATCATTTGGAGAGCACATCCGCATTACAGCAGGGATGAGAAAGTTAGTATAATAGTCTGACCTGGTTTTTTGGTTGTTTTTTTTTCTTAACTGTAGTGAATTTATGAATCTTAAAGAGGAGAATTAGGAGTTTCCCAAACTGAACTCAGAGCACACAAAGTAATGCTCTTTGATTATCAGAAATGGGCTGACCTTCAGACAGTTCTGTACAGCAGCTTACATTGACTGCAACTCATTTGTTTGTTACATCTTTTCTCTCACTGACAAATCTGTGATGTAACTGGACATCTGTACTTACAGAGTACATCAAGTAAGTACTGTGTACTTACTTTGCAGCAAGTTAGCAAAAACTAAAGGAAATGAGGTAAATGAATCAAGTTCATTTATCTGAGAACATGAAACCTAGGAGAAACAAAGAAGTCCACTAAAATTTTTTTTTATTTACCCTTTATTTAGTAAAATCACTCAAAGCTGCATTATTTTTACAAAAGTAATAAAGCTTTCATATTTGATTCCTACCAGTGCCTTTCCAAATCCAGGTGAAATGCTGAAAATAGGTAATGTTGCCATACCAGGAACACAGGGTGTAGATCACAATGATACACAACTTACAAGTGAATCTCAATGTAATAAAACAAGAAGTTGTAATTTAGGTGTGAAATTTGTAACTTAAGAAATTGTGGTCATTTCTATTTCCACAAAGTACCAACAAAACAGCGGTTGTAGGATAACATACTTTATCATAATTTTTGCGTCACTTTATTGAATATTCTGTGTTGGATGTACAACTTACAGCTATAGTGTGTGATGACTACAATGCTACAATGAGAATGTGTACTGCTTGTATTACAGAAAGCATCATGAAATGTATGGACCTGTCTGCAGTTAAACAAAATGAAACAGCAATACCATAAAACTGCACCACATATGAACATTGTAAATGTTTGTTATAAAGTCATTCATTCAAAAATCCAAATATTTCAATGAAAAATGTATATAAGATATAGTAAAACATAAATTACATTTAAAATCTGTACATGATTCATCCTGCAAATAGAAGCACAAAAACAGCACCATGTACAGTACTGCTTATTTTGGTCGTCTAAAGTTCAGAGATCATTTTTATGAAAGAAGCAGAAAAAAAACTGGTTTCTCATGCAATCCAGCAGTAATTGTGGTAAATCAAGTAAGTCTATAATCTTGCATAAAACCCAACACTTTTACAATGTAGGAAAATACATGTGGAGCGCTTTTCTATACTTGATAATCCATATGCAATTAAAGGTTGGATTTATTAAGTTAGTGCACACCTATAATATCCCCTACAATATCCCCATTTTTGGTTAACAGTGTATTAAGGCTGTTTGCTGCTGAAAATACACAGCAGAGAAGGAATACTTTCATCCACAGATGCAGTCAGACGATCCTATTTGGAAGCTTCTGTCAGAGTCATTCATTGGAAGTGGTAAAAGAAAACCATCCCCTCTCCTCTCATGTTATTCCACAAGACGTTGTGGATGCTCTAAATTTATGTGAGTTCAAAATCATTTGGATAAATTCATGGTACAAAATTCCATTGACAGCTATTAAGCAGAAAAAAAAAATCACTTCTGGCTTAGGAAGTCCCTAAACCACGCATTGCTGGAGGCTGGAGAAGTACCCTGGGGAAATTCTACAAGAGAAATTGCCCTTGCGGTCTATCCCTGGGCAGATGTTATCCATGGCTTTTCAAGACATGTTACTGGGTGCGACAGATCTGTGGTCTTACTCAGCACAGAGAGTTTTATGTTCAGTTTCCCTACTTTTCTCATTACTGTAATACAAACATGGATCATTATTCTCAAAAAGTAAACAACAATCTTGTGTCCATTACATCAAAGAGATAAATACTACAAACTAAGCTGTCTATCACAGCCAGGGCACTTCTTTACGCTTAGAACAATTCTGCAACCATAGCTGGATTCCTTTTTGTGTTATTGGTTTAAGCATAATTCACTAACATTACACTCACATATCATGATATACATGATGTGCAATGCTACTCTGCAATATGTTGCACAGCAACAGTACATATCTGAAAAGCAGCATCTCTCAAGAACTGTAGGACAGTAAAAAAGATTAAACCCAGCAATTCTATACCATCGTATTTGCAAAATCCAATGGTGGCAATGGTCAATAAACCTGGTATATCATTACTGCTGCACTTTACATCAGTGTTGCTTTTTTTAGTTTCGTTTCTTTTAGTCAGGTCAAAATCACTATATCAGTCTTAAAGGATCTACTGTCTCCATGCATGGAAGCAATGTGGAATTCGTAGAAATGAGGCCAAATTCCTTAGGCTTCTGATTGAATTCCTGCTTCATCCATCTGAAGTGTGTCATTATCACCCAGCAATTCTGTTTCAGGCACAGAGCCCTCTTCTTCCTCTTCCTCCTGGACAGGATTCTGGGCAATGTCTTCCGTTCCATTGTGTGTATCATCTGTGCCTTCTGACAGCAGAGCAGCCCTGTCAGCCGCTGACGCATTGGAAGGTGCTGTTGTTACATAGCCTGTGCTGGTGGATCCACTCCCACTGTGGTGGGAACCTGGTTTGGGAATGATCTGGGGGAGCATTTGTTGGGGAGCCATTTGCATTGGAATTTGGACAGGATAAAAATTTGGCAAGTAAGCACCATAAGCAGGCATTGGTTGGTAACCATTGACTGGAATGTAGAGCTGAGGAGGTGGGACCATAGGCCTCATCTGGCCTTTCATTTGTATGAACTGGGGTTGAGGGAAAGCTGGAGTTTTCTGCTTTGGTCCAATGTATCTAGCATTGCTGATATTGCTAACTGGGCTTGTGCTGAGAGAACTTGTTTGCGTGGTGTTGCTTGCCCCAGAAGTTTGCGCTGAACTGTTGTAATTAGAAAGGTTTCCCCATGTTCTTAGTCTATTATGTATATCTTTAAATCTTGGTCTTCTGTTAGGAAATTCATTCCAACACTCCAACATCAAAGTGTATATCCATGTGGGGCAGTCATCAGGACACGGCAAAACCTGTCGGTTCCTAATCATCTCAATGACATCCTGGTTAGAATAGCCACAGTAAGGCTGGAGGCCATAGCTGAAAACTTCCCACAACACAACTCCGTATGACCATATATCTGAATCAACAGAAAACTTGCCATACATAATAGCCTCAGGGGACATCCACCGGATAGGGAGAAGGGAATTTCCCATCAGTTTATAGTAATCAGCAGCATAAACTTCTCTGAAAAGGCCTAAATCAGATATTTTCACATTCAGTTTGTCAAATACCAGTATATTTCTTGTGGCCAAGTCCTTGTGGACAACATGGTGGCTTGAAAGATACTCCATTCCTGAAGCTATCTGAGTCACAATGTGGAAAAAGTCTGCTGGTTCCAGAGTTGATTTTACTGTCTTGTCATCATCAGTGCTGCCAACATCTGAATGGGGAGATCTCATCACCAAAAACTCATGGAGGTCACTGTGGGAACAGTAACTAAAAATCATGCTTATAGGTTGTTCTTTCGTCACTATTCCCAGCAAACAAACAATGTTTGGGTGCTGTAATCGTGATCTCATCATTGCCTCATGTTTAAATTCTTCTCTAAGAGCCAGTTCTGCTTTGTCTTTAAGTGTTTTAATGGCAACAGCTTGTGTCTGTTCACCTGGTGCCGTACCAAAGAGATGCCCCTTGTAGACTTTGCCAAACCTTTCCTCTCCTAGTTCCTCCATAAACCTCACAGTAGATAAATTAATTTCTTTAAGCTTAGCCTGAAATGAAATAAAGACAGTCAGTAAAATATCACAATGTTTTCTAACAGAATGTCTTATTAAAGCAAATCTTCCAGTGGTTAGATCTCCAAATGGAAGATAAATTGGGCCAAAATGACTTCTCAGGTTTTTTGTATATTCACATCAGTATATTGGTTTTACAGTTAACCTTGAAATGAGTTTTACTATTATCAGAAGTGTAAATTAAATTATGCTGCAAGGTAATGAGTATAATTATTTTTACAAAGGAGTGGCCATATTTCCACCAGTTCAAATGAATAATGGGTTCAGAGTAAGTCTGGCAAAAGTTGATGTGTGTTAACTGCACCTGTACTTGCCCTATAGAGCAGCCTAGAGCTGCCCAGTGGAGGTCTATCAGAAAAGCATTGACTAAGAAGGTAGCAGCCTTGGAGTGAACTAAAACATCCCTTACAGCAAAAGGAGGATCAAAATCTCTCTCTTTCAGTTCTGCAGCAGCAGGTAGACCCATTCTCCTCTATTGCTCTACAGGAACAACCCCTGCCCATGGGCAGCAGTATACTGCTGAGAAGCCTTGTGTTAGCTACAATGAAGAGGAGAGTGGAATTGGAGCAGAAGAACGCAGGCATTTCTCCTTTGTACTTGGAGGAAAAGGCTGCAAATGCAAGAGTGAGAAATCCCCAGAACCCCTCTTGTGCAGCTGGAGGAAAAGCAAGGGATTTTGTGATAGTGATGTAATGGGTCCATCCTGACCAGCATGGGATGCATAGTCCCTGACTAAGCAAGGTGCAACCAGCGCAGCTTCATACATAGGGCACTACAACATGAGAGAGTAGGGCAGGCTGGAAAAAGTTGATGTAACAATCAGTTTGGGAACAATCTCTGACTTTACTAGTCAACAAACTGTGGACTGTAAAGTGGACAACAAACTGTGGACTGTAAAGTGGACTGTGGACTGTAAATTAGTTTCCCCTGAAATAGACATCCTGCACAGCATGAAAATTGGTCCCTTACAACACGACTCAATTTAAACAAAGACAACTTGAGAAGGTGAAAATCATGACACTTTGGATGTGGGCCTAAGCAAATTTTGTATGAAATACCTGTTTGTTTTGGTTAATGAGTGGCATTTCCATGTCCTGGCTGGGAGATGCCATCAGCTGGTGGCGCTGTGGTGTAGCAGCAGATGCTTTCTGCTTGTTTCTGCACATACAGACCAGGAAGAAAAGGCAGGCTATCACCAGAGGGATGGCTATACTTGGAACAAGGATGTAGAGAATTCCCATTTTGCTGTTGTCATGCGGACCTGTCGAGCACAGAAAAGCTCATTGCTTACAATAAGTATTTTTAAGATATCTGATAGTTAAGCAAATTATTATGATTATTAATATAATATTTTAAACAAAAAAGTAAACTATACCTTAAAAACAGAGGTCACATTACCTTCTCCCCTTTCTCCATAGTTTTCCATTAAATATTTCAAAGAAATTTGAATGGACGTAGCAACTAGCAGTATGAAGATAAACTAGGAGCCCCACATATAATGTGTTAATTGTAATAGTATGGCTTAATTTCACTTTATTTTTGAGACTTTCAGTTATGGAAACTGCAGAACACAGAGCAGAGTATCATTGCATTATTTTGTTCAGGGTATAAAAAAAAAAGCAGGCTCTGTGACAGCATTTAAAGCAGCGAATTCAGTGTGATAAACCCCAGCACAACATTGCCCACTCTCACAACTTAAGCCACTTCATCAGCACTTTGCCCGTTCTTTACCTCCTCTGATACTAATTCTGCCCAGAATAAAACAAATTTCACTTCTTATTGGAAGATATTATTTACACTGTACTTAATACTATTAAAATGCTTTTATGTTAAGAGTGAGACAGACATGAAAGAGCCATCAATACACTTAAACCTGTTGTGGAAACTTCTTAAAATGCTTTTTCTCTTAATATTTAGAGACACTAGGAACTTATAGTGATGTCCAAAATGTACACTGGAACTACCTAGGATGTTTTCCATAACCCGTGGTTTTGCAATTTGTGGCAACTGCTTTCACCACAACCACATCCTAGTGTTATCTTTACACTATGTTACAATCAAGGCAGAAATTTATTACAAATGTCAAATCATGTTGTTATAAAAAAGTGAAGTAATTAAGAAATTTCATATTAGTTAAGTGCAGTTTTAAGGATCCAGGCAATCCACTTTTATGGCTTCCATGATACATCTTTTGTTGCAGGAAACATGTTTTTCTTCCTAACGAAGCACAGTACTAAGACACTTCATCATATGCAAAGACTATTACCAACGTGTGAAGTTTGTACCAATACGGGAAACTGAGTGGAACAGTATTAAGCCGTGAGAACTGTGGTTTTTTTCTTTTTTGTTGCAATCAGTTGTGCAGTACAGAGCCACTAGCAGCCAACATAGGACTTTCCTCATAAGATCATGTGTTTTATGCCATCTCTGCTTCTACACTTCAGATGGTTTCTTTCTAACCAGACATAGTGCTATATCTTCCTCTATTGGATCTGAAAATCCTTACTGCCTGCAAGATGTCATACAGAACAAAAGTAATATACCCTTGCATAGTATGAGTAAATTAAATGCGTGCAGGTGATTTGTACATCCAATCTGGCATTTGACAAGTCAAAATACAAACTGCAGCATTATTATTACTTATTATTTCAAGTAAGCCTCTAATATGTCATAAAAAAGTGTCACATTGTCTCAGTTACAAGCTCGGATCTCCAGAAAACATAAAAAATACAACACTAAACAAAGCTGCTGCAAGTTAAGCACTTAAAAGCATAACTCCCTTAAGTGAATCGTACTTGTAATACTTGGGAACTTTCAAAATTACACAGGATTCAGAACAGTAGTAAAAGAAAAAAGAAAGAGAATACATACTACAAGAAGGTATGTCACACAGTTCCATGCGTACGTTTTTATTCTTTGTAAAACACCAAGGACCATCCATCTGACCTCCAGGATTTCGACAATATGCATGTCCTCCACCTAGCTCTGGAAACTGTGTGCTTGTCAGATCATGGTTGTGTGGGCTCTGTGAGTCCCAGAGTTGGCAAGTGTGGCCAGACTTGGTAATGCTGACGATCCCTCTGTAGTCTGCTCCAGAACCATTGTAGCACTGATGATCTGCAACACAGGGTTTGGCAAAATGTTGACAAAAATCAAAACGATCCAGGGACAGCAAGATCAAAACTGCTGAAGTCCACAGACCATGTATGCAAAATGTACTTAAATTTAGGTTCTTCAGGATTTAAATAAAAGCTGTTTGTTTTGAAATTTCATGTCTGTTGGTATCTGTACTTTCACACCCAGGTGAAAGTTTCTGGAGTCTGTCCTGGCGTGTTTCAGCTCTATGGCTAAACACATGAGTACTTTAGTTTTAAATGCAAGCTGAGACTAAGAAGTATGTACAGATCTTCAGTTACAGAACATGATAACTTAAACTAAGTTAGAGAGGTATGAGTTTCACCTCAGGAAAAGGCCTCAGATGCCAATAGTGTAAATTTTCTGCCACTTATATTTCTCATATTCTTCCCATCTGCTTCATAGTTCTCACTTGTTGTAGAAATTAGTGCTGTATTTTCTAATGCCTCTTGACTATTTTCCCTTATTTCCTTCTTTAGAAAAAAAGAATTGAAGTTTTTCTCTGTTTAGATGCATCAGTTTCATAGCTGCTGAACTCATGTCTTTATTCTTTATTTTGCTACTATTCTCTCTTCATACTTTGGGAGTGCTTGTCTTCTACATGTATCAACTAAACTGAACCATGCATTTTCCTGCATGTTTACAACATTACCTCCTTCATTTTTCCAATCTCCCTCCTCCAGCACTCAAGGAACCCAGCTCTCTCAAGCCCTCCATGTACTCAAGTTGCAGCTGTTCCATCAGTGAGAGCACCACTGGCTCTGAGGATGAAGACCAAATTTTGCTAGACTTTTTATAGGTTTTGGGTTTAATTTCTTTTGCTTTAATCCTCCTCCCTGGTTGATTTATCTCTGTCATCATCTTCTCAGTTACTTCTGCTTCTCTACACTACACTATTAACTCACAAGTCTTCTGTGGCCACTATTGTGCCATGACTCCTGCTCCTAACTGTGGACTCACACAATAAATATTTAGAATAATCTTATCACACTTTGAAATTCAAGCAGCTTTGATCTCTTGAAGTTTTCTTATTGAATATTGCAGAGCACTTAATTGCTATGGAATTGAAAAGTTGTCCACACATGTTGTCACGTGTCATTAGAGACAACAGAAAAGTCTTTCTACTCCTGGATGTAATATAAAGACTAGATGTGGCACTTAGTGCCATGGTTTAGTTGATGAGGTAGTGTTACATCATAGGTTGGACTTGATGATCTCAAAGATCTTTTCCAACCTAGTTAATTCTGTGATTCTGTGAAAAATTCATGGAAGCAAGATCAATGTCTTCACCCATCCTGTGTGGGTAAATAAAGACAATTACACCCCGCACTCAATTTACAGGATTAATAATCTTTTGGATTCCCACATAGAAAGAATGGACATTAAGTGTTCATTTCCTAGCTGACCTTCCAGTGATGCTTCAACAGACTATTTGAGATTCATTGATAGGTAAATATATGCATGGGGAGGCTCACCCAAAAAGGCAATAACTGACCCATAGGTGGAGGAAAGAAACTACTGCCCTTGGAAATTTGCATCAAATTGTCTGTGTGAAC
>VYZS01033822.1:0-25104 GCA_013400695.1 Neodrepanis coruscans
ACAGTCATCACAGAGCTGCAGCCCTGTCACATTATCTGTGTTTGGTGCCATAAAGGCCATGTGGTGAAAGTGCAGCCCCTTTAAATGTCAGATTTGAGAAAGGCTGGGACGTGAGAAGACAATAAAAGTTTAATATTTCAAAGTCAGGTTTGTGCAGCATAGCTTGGGGTTTTAATATCAAGTGCATAATTTATTACAAGATATAGTGGTTTCAAATACACATATTTTAATATGTTTTAATATTATCTCTCCTTCCAGTAGCAGGAACAGTGCTGCTTTACAATAGAAAAATGATTTCACATTGCCACGTGACAGTTTCAGCTTGTACCTCTAATAGATGTGCAATTTGCTGAAGTGTGAAGTCTATCTGATAAATGCCTGAATAATAAAGCTATATTGTTTGTTCTGATTTCCCTTTGCTATTTTCCAATGTATAAATAAAACATCTCACATCGTACCCTGTGCAGTTCCAGCCCAGACTTATTTACTTTCTGTTGATGCAACTTGTAAGACACATGAATCTTTCAGTCTGACAGGAGAGAAATCTGGCAGCACCAGTATTGCACATTGTGCTCGAAATAATCAAATGCGATTTTAATAAATATTTTGTCCTAAGAAAAGTTGTAAGTGCTTAAAAATATTTTTAAACAAAGAAACGTTTGTCTCATGTACAGCAGAGGGCACTCGGCGTCGCTGCTGTGCCGAGTGGCTGCTGCTCCAGCTGCCTGAAGGGGAAAAAAAAAAATCCCCGTGCTTACTTTATATTTTGCAGAAATGAAATACTCTTGTGTGTGTGTTTGCTTATATAGGGGTGTGAGTGTGTATATAAAAAGACACAGGGTGGCATATATATAAAAATAATCCCAGCACATAATATTTTATTCAATATTCATAGTAGTTGCTGAAGTTGGATGAAGTGCATGTTGTGTTGATTAATGCTTAGCTTGGTGTTACGCTGAGCTTTGGAGGGGACTGCAGTGTGCTGGGAGGGGAGAACGAGGAGGCCCCAGCCAGTGAAATGTTGCAATCTCCATCTTCCTCTTGAAGGCACAGAGTCTGGAGACATTTTAGGATGCTGGGAACTACCCAGGTCAAGGAAATGTCTTGAAAGGTGGATAATGTTGGAGAATGCAAAATGATGAGTGTTTCTGTTTAGAAAAGCAGAACATCTGGTGGCTTGGGAGATTCTGTGCTGGAGTTTGCAGTGCTGAGGTCTTGTTCTTGGCACTACCAGAGCTGGTGGGGTTGTGGGGCTTTTGTGGAAGTCCTCAAGATATTTCTTATCCCTACTGTAGAAGTTATCATCTGCATAAGGAAACTTATAAAATAATGAGTTTGGTGGCTGGAGCAGGAAGCAGCCCTGGCCCCAGGGGTGAGGTGACAGGTCTGGATGCTGCCTGGAGCATTGTTAGTTGGAAGATGAAGCACCTGCTTGCTGGTGAGGGACCCATTCTGCAGATATGGAGGTGTGTACTTAACTGTCCAGAGCTGATCATGGAGGCTGGGGCTTCATCTTCTGTTACAAGGCTTTTCCAAATTGACTTTTTTTATTCTCTTCCCTGTGGCTAATTGCACAAACACTACCAGGGTTTGTCTCTGGTTGAACTCTTAGTGAACCTTGTGTTTTTCTAAGATGGAATGAAGAACTCTAAAGCCAAGCCCATGATCAGCTTTTGGCTGTGTTGTGGTGCTGTTAAAATATTCTGGGCAGCTGGATTTTGTGTCGTGCTTTGGGTGATGTGTTTTCTGCTAAAACCATATGATGCCATGCTGAATGTTCAGATTCTAGTCATTAATTCGAGAGGAATTCAGATTTTGTCTGCCTCCCCCAGTGAGGTGCTTGGATTGGGCTTAGTCTAAATCTCTCAAAGCAAGGCTCCTACAAGAGGCTGGAACTGTCAACGCTGTTGTATAAAATAGGGGCTGGTAACAAGAGTGAGAGGGCATGTGGTTCAAGATAACCAGTTTATGCAAAATACGCAGCTGGGTGGATTTTGCTACAGAGTATCTGTGGAGATACACTCGGAAAAATATGGAAATGTCAGAAGAGCTTTATAATAATGGGTGCTAATTATGATGAAATGGATTTGGGTGGTAGAGAATAATCCAAGATTACAACAGTAAGGTTTTTTTTTTAAGCAGCCCCTGCTATTTGGGAGGGCAGCAGAGCTCCTTATTATAGGGCTTAAAACAGCCTCTCTGAGGGATTGTTGCAAGCACCATTCACCCTTTGCTGGTTATTTCACAAGGGCTTGGTGCAGCTAAGACGTGACACTTCAAAGGTACAAGGTGGCCCACATGCTGCAAAGCACCTTCTCATTAAGGTAAAGATGCTGTTATATTAATGTGCCTTCCTGGAGGTCTTACTGGAGCTGGGCTCTGGCAAGGGGCATTTTGTCCCATGATGGTGATTCCTGCATTGCGTGTTTTGGAGCTGTGAGAGCAGTATGATGCTGCCACCACAAGTTAGATGCTTCTGGTGGGCTGGGAATTACTGAGAGAACACTGCTGGGAATGAACTGTTGCAGCTCTGGGGTTGGGACCAAAACCAAAATGCAGTACCATAGCCTGGAGTGTGGAACCCTGATTCTTCCCCACTGGCACCAGGTTTTTGGGCAGGAGCAGATGTGCAGAGCCAGGCACGTATCTAATTGTGCTGTTTGGCTTTTTGTGGGGCTTTGCTGGTCTTTTTTCAGTGCCACAAAGACTGGACTTAGCACGCTGAGTGCCATAGCCACTCATCTCCTTGGGAAATGATGGTAATGAAATGTTTTGCAGGAGCTCGTTGTTGTTCAGATTTGGCAATGCAGAGCTTGAAAGGCTGCATTCTAGAGCTGTCCAGCCTTGTGCTGGAGACCTGCAAGCCTTAGGACTCACCTTAGCCAATGTCAATAGAAATGAAACTATTTAAATACACAGTTAAAATATGTTGTTATGTTAGCATGTGGACCTCCATGTGAGCTTGCTCTTTAACTGGATCCATTAAAGGACCCCCATGGAAGATATGTAGGAGGCTGGTTAAAAAAACTCCCAGTTTTAACTGCTTGTTTGCTGCCAAGTGGATTTCGGGTTGAGGTGAAAGGTACAAAAGCACCTGGACTTGGAGGATTTATCTCAACTTTGGGACTCCCAAAACCTTGTAGGCAGTGAGAAGAAATGGTTTAAAAAGATGCTGTGTGCTTCCTTTCAGGTGATGAAATCCAGCTGCCCTGTCTGCTGGGTTTTCCCTTCCTTGCTCCCACACACAATGCCCGAGCCATGGCAGCAGGGAAGGTTGTTAGTGATGGCTGGCACGTTGTTGTGGTTCAGCTTGGTTGTCTTCCTCAGCTTTTCCAGATGATCCGGGTGCTTGAGCAGTTCATAAAAGGAGTGAGTAGCCAAATGGACCAATAAAAGGAGTTTGTGGAAAGGCCCAATATATTTTATGAAGAAAGAAATGGATCCTCTAACGTGAGGGTTGTGTCTTGTAAAATTTTGCAGGGCTGCTAGTGCCGTTAAATGTTGGCTTCCTGCTCCAGCCACTCCTTTGAGTGCCTGCAGCAACTGCCTAAACTTTCCTTTTGGCCTGAACTCTTCAAGTTTGGAGTGAAACCCTCAGCCCGGGTAAGTCATGTCATGAATTTCCCAGGGACCAGGGAAGTGATCTTCAGTGCGAGACCTGTGATAATAGTCCTCCAATAAAGCCTTTGTGAGATGTTTTAGACAAGGTAAAACACAGCTTTACATCTTCTTAATGCTCTTTGATGGCAACAACTGCAGCTAGAAGGCCAAAACTTGGCTTGACAGTGGTTATTGCTGGGAAATGCCTTTGCACGATCCAGGAAAAGTGAAGCTGTTTGGATGTAAGTGGTGAGTGAGTTTGCAGAGCAGGACACTCCGTGCACATGCAGGGCTTCCAGCCATGGTAACCCAAGGAGTGAAATTTCAGCCCAGCACAGAGGGCAAGCACAATGCTGATCAATGATTTAAGTCTCCCCCCAACCTGTTTAAAGGGTTTGAAGCTGCCTGTGGCACAGGGAGCTGGGGTGCCTTGCCAGCTCAGGTGGCACCATCCACAGCTGCAGAGATCTCATCTCCCCATAGCCTCCTGAAGCGTGTAGGATGGGGAGGCAGCAAGTGAGGCAAAGCATCCTTGAAAGCTGAACCCCTTCCTACTGAAAAGGAAGTTGCAGGAAAGCAGAAAACAAGGATCTTGCTACTGAGTCAGTGTTTTGTGTATCTCTGCACAGGACTGTCTGCAGCTTTGACCTTGATGCTGCCTGAGCTGTGAGATTTTTAACTATATCTTTTTAGTATTCTCCTTGTGCAGTATGAGTTTATTCCGGTGGGCTGCAGAGATGTGGTGGTGTTCAAGCCAGGCTTGAGTTTCTTAGCTGATAAAAATTTGATATCATTCTTCTGTGTTGGCCCCAAAGGGCAAAGCTGCAGAGCTCAGCTAATCTTATGAGATCCATGTCTTTTTGATCTGACAGCTCCTGAATATGGTTTCTGCTGCACCCAGACTTTAAAGTGGGGCAAATTCCCAATTTCCAACCTGTAATTAAAATTTGGCTTCAAACCAAATTTCTCAGGTCCTTAATGCTGAACAGAGAGAAATTTTGGGTTGTGTCCCCTCTGTGACATGACCATAGAGTCAATGCGTGCCAGTGTGTGGCCTTTCACTGAGCCAGGGATGGGGTGACCCCAGTTATAACCAACTCTAAGAGAAGAGTCCAGATTTTAAAGAAATGGTATTACATTTCCTAGTCACTGGAAATCTTTACAGTCAGTGGTGGGGGGTTACCTTTGGAGATGGTTTGGTCAATCCATCCCTGGATGGATTGGTCAAACCCCCCTGGAAAGCTGGCTGTACTGAGCTTTCCTTCTCCCTAGGAATGCCCAACTTCCCTTTAGCTTCATAGGAAGATGGCAGTGGTGTCTCCTCTTGTGAACAGTGATGCTCAATAAAAGGGGCTGTGGGACTGGATGAAGTTCCCATGCATTTGGCTACCAGGCCCCTTCCTGTGGGTTTTCTCCAAGGCAGAGGTTGGGTTTTACTGTTGGAGCTTGGCTACAGCTCTCGCTTTCCCCATGGCCACCTCTTGAGGGGGTCGATGGTTGGTTTTGGCAGGAGCTGTTTTATTTCGTGCTTGCGAACACGGTGATCTCAGCTGTCTGCGGGTCTGCGTGAGCCTGGGTATTAGAGCTGCTTTGATGTCTGCACTGATACATCTTAAGGCAGCTCAGGATGATTTTATGCGGTAGCCCCAAGGTGCTTGCACAGAAAAAGGTGCTTTAGAAATGTAAATCTTGTTTGAGGACAGATTTTTCTCTGCTGCTCTCTCTCAGTTCCAGACAAGGTGGTAAAAATACAGCATTTAATTAAAGTTTGGAAAGGTTTGGAAATGAATTGCTATAAACATAAAAGACGTAATCAGATGCCTACCTAATCCCCACCTTAAGAGCACATTAAATGCAGGAAGAATATGTGCTGGAGACTAGAATTGAAAAGGGATGAGGATTTGGGGGCAGATGTTTTCTACCTGGAGCTTCTAAATTATTTTACTTCAAGCTTAGGGATTTAGACATCTACGTATAATAGAAAAACACGTAGCAGCCCAATCCTCAGTCGGCACAGCTGGCATCATTCTACTGAGTCATTTCAGCTACAAATCCGTACGGCTTGGCCTCATGACGTGCATTGCAGCGCAGTGTCCTGACGGTGTACGAGATGGGAATCATCACGGAGTACAGGACTTCTCTGAGATCGATAGCTAATTAGAGAAAAGCACCTGATAGATTTCCAATTGTTGGAACAGAACGGTGAAGAAGGGGATGTGGTGTTACACAGTGTCAGCCAGAGAGCTGGGCTTTCTCTGCTGTGGAGCTGCTTTCTTCTATCTCCATCTTCAGTTTAAAATAAATAAATAAGTAAAAATTTAACCCAATTTTTATCCTGAAAATCTCAGACAGCAGGAACCAAATGCTGTTATCTCTGTGAGAAATAAATTATTTATTTCTCTAGAGAAATAAAATCAGGGGCATATTGGAGCTGCCTGACTCCATCACCGTCTCCCTGCTGTTCCCCCTGTATTCCTGGGAACCAGGCATCCTGAAGAGATGTTTTTCCCTGTGGAACTGCTGGACCCTCAGGCTGCCCTCCAGCAGTGTGATATCAGCAAGACCAGGCTGTGGTTTTGTTTGACTTTATCTAGTTTTGGGTAGAAAGGAGGCTGTGTTCTGTGGTCTAGCTGAGATTCCTGTTGTGTGAGGAATGTGATTTGTATGGAAGTTGGGAATATTTCTTTTGGTGGAGGAAGAGCAGTGAGGTGTCACCAAGACCCCCAGCTAGACCTGTGTCTTGCAATGCTTTGCTGGGATGGTGGCAGCTGAGGTTTGCATCCTTTGGACCAAGGCTTGAGGAGGTGAGATGGGGAAGGGTTGCAGGGAGAAGGCTCTTGTGGATCCCAGTGATATGGTAATGTTGAAGACTCTGCTTGGAGGAGCAGAGGTGGTGGTAGGACAAAAGATTTCCTCCCCTGTCATTTAGGGAATGAGTTAAAGAGCCTCAGCAAAAGGGAAGGGGTCAAAATACCTGGTGGCAGAGCTGAAAGTAGCCTGGTTAAGGGTAAAATCAGTCCCATGTCTTATACTGCAGGGCCCCATGGAAACGGGGAGGGCTTTCTTTTTCTGTTGAATTGGGCTCTATGCCAGGTGAAAGAAAACATTTTCCCAACACCAAATGGAAAAATGCAAGGCAGACGTCTTAAATGAACTGTTAAAGGAATAGAGCCGTGAAAAGAATACGTTTGCTGTGAGCTGGGGTTATGCATTTAACAGATTTTTGAGTATATGCGACCTTTGCAGTTTGTAGAAAGAGAAATCTGCTGCAGAAGCTTAAATTATACTAAAGGCTGAAAGCAAGCGTTGGGGTATCATCGCTGTTCCTGGCTCGGGCTTTGCTCAGGAGGAATGGACAGTATCTCTCTGTCCTCCTCCAAAATCTTGCTGCATTTTTCCTTTCCCCTCTAGCCCTCTCTGCACTCTTTCTACAGATCATTGGCAGCTCTGCTCGTGCTTTAAAATAACCCAGGCTAAAAAGTGTGATTTGCGTTTCAGCGATTTTTGATTACACCCACGTCCTATATTTATTGCTGTTTAAGTCTTCTGTGTTAGTTTGAGATGTGTTTCTTTTGAGCAAGGCAAAAAAACCTTGACTCTGTTGCTAACTGTTGCTAAGGGAAAAAAGATATTTATTCATCAGGGCACTTCTTCAGTACTGCAAGGCTGGTAGCCATGGAGGAGGAGTGGAAGGAAAAGAAATGGTTATGTATTTAAGCCCTTTCTGTTATTGTTGTTGGACTCTTGCCATATCTATTGATGGTCAGCAGATGTCTTTTTTTTTCCCCCCTCCCAGAACTGTGCATCTTGGACTAGAGGTGCAGCTTGGGTTATGGTGCAGGGCAGCTGCTCCCTGGAGCCTGGTGTGAAACCCAGAGGGTCCCTGGAATAATCTGCGGGGCTTTGGACAGTCCACGGTCCCACAGGCGTTACAAGGCTCCCGTGTTTTGTAGCTCTTTCCCTCCAGTCTCTCCAAAGGCACTTTCTACTTCTTGGCTTCAGAATGTCCTTTTAAAAAATCCCATCAAATCAAAGACACCAAGAGCCAAAAGTGATGCACATGGCTGCGTTCCCTCCCTGAGCTGCTGCCGGGGGACGTGCGGCAGTGCTGTTAGCTGGCTCTTGCTGAGGGAAGAGGTTTTCCTCTCAGCTGTCATAGCAACAAGAAAATATTGTTTTGATGGGGGATCAAATTAAAAATTAAATTTGTCTTTTTCCTAGTAAGCAAATTGCTCACTCGTGAAAAATATAAATCACTTTGATAGGGGTAGATGTCTTTGTAAGCACCTCTGTGGATTTCCAAAGTGGGTTTTGCCACGTTATGTTCCTGCTGGGTTTATGTAGAGTGTCCCATGAATTTGAGCTTTATTTAATGTTAGGCTTGGGTTGAAAAACTTCCTTAGTAAGACTTCCTTGGTGCTCATTAACTGGCCAAAGCTGGTAGGGGGTGGGGAACAGAGCAGGAGGGAAACAGGTCTGAAGAGCATCAGGAAGCAAATGGAATGATTCCTCAAATGCAGCATGTCTATTTTTCAACTGAAAAAACAGACAAGCAAACAGTAATTTGGTGATTTCAAGATGCTTTGGTTCTTGGAATGTTAAGCTGAACACAACCTGAGAGCAGAGAGGAGAAAGTAAATGGGAGGGTTTATAACAGTGCTGGGAAGGAGGACAGTGTGACCAACACTCTCCCACACCCAAAGTATTTCCAGTTCTGGTATTTCCCAGGCTGCTCACAGGTCTGTGCCAGGCCTGCACTGGCGGCCACATTGCTTCTCAAAGCAGAACTTGGAAGCATGAGCAAGTTATTTCTGTTTCTCTTTTGGCTTATAGTATAGTAGCAGTTGCAGATTTGCTCAGCCAAACTGGTACTCTCATGAGTTTGTCTGTAATTAAGATTCCTAATTGATAAGGAAAGAGCTTTGTGGTTCTATGTAAAGTGAAAAAAGGAAAGGGCTTTTCTTGGAAAGCGTTTAAAAGTCACAGGCATTCTTCTGCGGAAGTGAACAACCCCTTGTCCAATGTTGTAAAAATAATTCAGTTTGTTTTGTTCAGGAGACATCCTGTTAGCTTGAATGCTCGGATAGTTTGTGGATGTAATCAGGATTTTTGATTGCATGAACGACTCTGACCTGACATCTGGCACTGGAATACAACTATAGAGGGCTGCAGGAGTCCATGGTGCTTTGATTGGAAATGATCTCCCAGACTTTGGTGACAGATGGAAGTTGGGAGCTTCCTCCACGTTATGTGGGGTGTGCAAAGTCTAGCTGTGGGTGAGAGTGGCTGCCCCATTAGCCACAGCACTTCAGCTGCTACCTAGACATGGTTTGGCATTGGGTTGCCAGAAGCAGGAGGAGAGGGAGAAGCC
Source organism: Neodrepanis coruscans (assembly GCA_013400695.1). Taxonomy (NCBI): domain Eukaryota; kingdom Metazoa; phylum Chordata; class Aves; order Passeriformes; family Philepittidae; genus Neodrepanis; species Neodrepanis coruscans. Next base: position 8,972 of record VYZS01033822.1, read on the forward strand.
ATCCAGGAAATAACCAGTTTCACATTTTATAGAAGTGAATTGTGGGCTTTTGGACATCTCGTCTTCCCAGCTGATTTAAAAGTGGTGACTTTTGTAATGATCTACTGTTTTTATTTTTCTTCTACCCTGTTGCTCTGTAAGGAACTTGGTCCCCAGGGACACACAGCTGCTGTGTGGGAGATGTGCCTCCCCTGTGCCCGTCCTAGGGAAACCATGAGGCACATGTCCTGTGTGTGTGCCATGGCATCGCCAAGAAAGGAAGACACAAGCAAAGGACTTGTTCACTCAGAATGTCAGGGTTGAAATTATAACAGAAAATGCCCTTTTCCCCCTCAGAAATTTGTGTCCAAAACCTTTTCCAGCCAGTTCCCTTTTTAAGCACTCAGTATTGATTTGTGAAATCAAATCCGTCTTGGGCAACGTCGTCATTATGTGCCACAAGCTGATGGGGAAAGCCATCAATTTCCAGTTGCACGTGGCTCCCTTGGAGTTCATGGCAGACTGCAAGGGGTGTGGCATCGAAATTGTACCTTCATGGTCAGTTATCACCCACTTTTGGTAAAATCCTCTTCCTTTTTCCCAGCCTGAGGTCTGCAGGGATGCTGGGACCTGCATCCTTGGCAGATGGGCAGCTGCCTGCAGGCAGCGATGCTGCTGGGCTCCTGCCTCTCTGCACCAGCAGGCGTTCGTTGTGCATTTTATTTTTTGCATGTGTTCATCTCCAGCATTACAGACGTGTGTGTGCAGAGCAGTGCTGGCATGCCAGTGAGGATTATTATATTGCTGAAGGGTTTTTTTTTTTTTCCTCCTCATATATTTGAAAAAGCAATACAGAAATTATATATATAATCACAACATCTGTTACGGAAGCCTGGCCCAGGAAAATTACTGCTTTAGAAAGTCGGTGCAGATCCTCCTGTGATTCATATTCTGCTTGCCAGAGTCACATCATACCCACAGCGCTTTATTCCAGCTACGATAGGTGTGTCTTTTTTTCTTTTACACCCACATCAAATTCCTAAAATAAGAGGACTGTAAAAGGAAAAAATAACTGGAGTTTATTTTCCTCTGGAGTCCATGGGGCTCTGGAAGTTATTATTAGAGGTGAAGTCATCACAGAGGAGGCTATTACCCCTGGGGAAGGGTGTGGGCAATGATGCTTTTGTAGAAAGGTGATGGTGNAAAAAAACAAATCTTTTCCGCCTGTTTTTTTTTTTCCTTTTTTTTTTTTTTTTTTTTGCATCATGTGCAGCACGAAGAGAGGAGATAAAGGCAGAGGGCAGAGGTGAAAATATCTCCTGCTGGGAACTCCGGATTGCAGCCAGGAAAAGAGCTCAGCACCGCTCAGTGCGGAAAGGATTAAAGTCTGTGCAGGGCCCATGAATAGCCCCATTGAGCAACTGCTGGGCTGGAAGTTAAGCAGTGGCTAAAGTGTTTTGCCAGATCTGCTTATTTTGCAGACAGCAGTGAAGTAACATTATGGTTTACAGCAAAACAGGATGCGATTCAATATGTAAATGCTGAATAAAGAATGCTGCATGTGTGCGGAGTGGCCTTTGCAAGTGGTGTCAGAGTTCATCCTCCCCATCCATCTGTCCTTTGAGGGAAATAGCTGAAAACTGAAAAAATTTGGGAGTGTCTTCTATCTTGACTCTCTTGGCTTCTCTTTCTTTAAGTAGACAGCAAAAGGACCATCCCATGCAGGTCAGAGCATTGGTTGTATTTGGGTCAGGAGGGTTACCAGAGGGGCAGAGATTTGCACGTTGAATTGATTATTTTATTCCATTTTTAGAATGTGCTTACTGCGGTTTAAAACTCAAATTTGTCTTTTAACGCAGATACTTAAATCCTGGCCTGAAAGCGTAGCTAAGAAGGGAGCATTAAATACTTGCTAAATCCCTATTTCAAATAAACATGTGAGAGAGTGGCTTTCTGGTTTATTGATGAAGAAACAAAGCTGATATTTTAGTCCAATTAAATTCTGCATTGCAGGCTTTCACATGAGGATAAATATGTTGGGGCCATGTTCCTTCAAGCATGAGGAGCAGGGACTGTTGGAGAGGTGTTTTGGTGTAAGGTCACCCATGCTTGTGGCAGGGGCTTTTTCTAGCCTTGGGTGTGATCACTGATGAGTTGGGAGCCCGTCTTCCAGCTGGGAATGGCTGGCATGTTCTGGTTGTACAGGATTATGGAAGGAGAAGGGACTCATTGTGTTAAATTTATGGTTGGACTCTGATCTTAGGGGGCTTTTACAGCCTAAATGATTCTGTGGTTCTGGTTGCCACCCTTGGTTGGGTCATTATCTGCATCATATGGGTGAGAAATCACTCTGGGAAGGGTTGGACTGCCACAGCAGCTCAGTTACTTTGTCCTGTGGTCTCTCTTCATAGATTGCATCCCTCCAGCTGGGTGGGACACACCAGTCCCTCATCAGGGTGCTCCTCCATTGGAGTGGGCAGCTCTGGACAACCTGGATAGAGGGAATGCTTTCTCTCCATGCCAGTCCAAGAGTAGTCTGATGTATCATTGCACTTCACTTTTGTGGGGAGGATCAGCACCATCAGCCACTCTTCTCAGGCCTGGGGGAATAATTTGGGAGTGGGAAGGCAAACAACATCACCTGCACCTTACCTGTGTACAAAGGGGATGAGGGAGTTGGAAAACCCAAGGATGCTCATTCTGGAAATTGTTTTTAGTTAATGGGGTCCCGAGATCTGTGATTATGTGGAAAATTGTGTGCTTGAAGTTGCATACACTGGTGGCATAGCCAGTGCAGCAGAGCTGACTCCTGTGCTCAATATTAGGCGTGTGTTTCGGTGCCTTGTTGAACTGTAGAGAAAGCAGCTAACCCCAGCCAGGACTTCAGCTGGGCTTTTTCTGGACTGAAAGAATTTTTAAGCCTTTTAAATACCTAGGTTTTTTTACAAGACATCCATCTCTGGTTTTAAAAACCCATCACCATGGTATAGCCTATCAATGTCTGACAGCTGTGACCAGGTAAGAATTACCATGTCTTGAACAGAATTTATGAAACCACGAATTACCTTTTACCTATTTAAAATTAATACAGCACTGGTGGTTTTAGACTAACACAAAGGAACCACAGTACTTTTTTCATTTAACGTTCAACTTGTGAGTGATATAATTTTTTAACGTACACCCCCCAAAATGTTTGGAATAAATATATATTGCACATTAAAAAAAATTATAAAAACCAATAGGCAAGAATAGCACGTTAAAATGTATTTTACATGTTTTTCTTAGGCTAAGTTGACCATATGTTAAAATAAACTTCAGCAATGGCAACAATTCTTGTTTGAGATTATGTCTTAATAAAATAGTATGTGGGTGGTAAATACAAGCAGATACATTTCTGCACAGGAATTAGGATTCAGATATTTTATATGATGCTTATCTAAACTGCCCCCATTGAGTAGCTTCTACCTGCATCTTCTTAGTTAGGACGTGGCCCCATTCCCATTGGAGCCAGCAGAGCCTCTCCAGAGGGTTGGTGGGCTGTACTGTTGCAAGGGAGGGTGTCCTGCTTTGCCTGGGGGGTGCAGAGCTGCTTCCCTGAGTGCATCATAGAGCTCCTGCATCTCCTAAAATCTTGGTAGATGTGGTACTGGGACAGCCCTGCAGGACTTGGTGCTGAAACAGGCTGTCATATGCAGGGGCTGGGAACATTGACCCTGTTCTCTGGTGTGATGTGGCCCACAGTTGGAATGGGGAGGATGCCAGGCAGGCTGGGTAATAATTACCTTTTCACCTGACACTGGTGTAGCAAAGTGACACAGAGCAATAAATGAACAGCTAAGTCTGCATTATAGCAAGTGATGTCCTGGTGTCACTGTTATGAGTCTAAGGGCCGGGAAGAGGACTGGCTCTACCTGGGGTCAGTTTGGGGGGTGTGTCCTCACCTCCTGTGGTGTCCCAGCCCTTCTGGCTCCCACCTCCATATCAGACCCATCCCTGTGTTATTTGTCTTCACTGCTGATCATTTACTTAACTTTGCATTTATTCAGGATTTAACTCTGCAGCCTGTTTTAATTGGTGGGGCTGTGGCGTTGTTGTGCTAAACTCGAGACAGATGGTGCTTGAGCAGGGACCACACACAGAGAGCACAGGAATGGTGCTGGCCAGGCTGGCCAAGCAGGGACCTGTGTGGATGCCAGTGGGTGGGAACCAGCACCGAGTCCGGGATGCTTTGCTGAGCTGTCCAAAGCACAAGGTTGTGAGAGGCAAAGGGAAAGGGGTTATGTTGGATACAAGGGGATTGTGTTGTCTTTCCAGCTCGCCCATCTCTATTTTTCTTGCAGCACAGAGTTTTTCACAGAGGAGTAGTGGAGAGTTGGCCAGGCCCAGCTCCGTCACTTTGGTGGGGAACCTGTCACAAAGAAAGCCTTTTTTTTTCTGGAAGGAGCAGGTGGAAAGGCCCTTCATTGTGATGGCTGGAGTGCTCCCTGCTCTTGCAGGCATCGTGGGGAGAGAGGACAGAGCCAGGCAAAGGCTTACTAATGAGGCCATGCAATGCCTCGTTATTGAGCACTGTGGCTGGACATCATTAGCTCAGTGCACCAGTTGCCATGGTGTCTGGCACACATTGGCATGAGTGCTGGGATAACACTGCCCAAATGCTCAGACAGTTTGTTTCATCACTTGGAGGCAGGAGAAAGGAAATGCCCCCTGAAAGACCCCTGAGGAGTTTGTGGCTCCTCAGCGTGAGCTGGGAGTTGAGGTGGGTGAGGAAGCCTGGGTGGGAACACAGGTGATTCTCTACCAGGAGATCTCAAAACTTGAGCTCTGCTGAGGGGGAACCTTAAAACTCTATAACTACCTTAAAGGTGGGTATAGCCAGGTGTGGGTCAGTCTATGCTCAGAGGTAACAAGCAAAAGGACAAGAAAAGATGGCCTGAAGCTTCACTAGGGAAGGTTTATATTGGACATTGGGAAGTAATTCTTCACTGAAAGGATTGCCAAGCACTGGAACTGTCTGCCCAGGGAGGTGGTTGAGTCACCATTCCTGGTATTTAAAAGACATGTAGATGTGTGGCATGTGGCAGTTGGGGACGTGGTTTAGTCATGGGCTTGGCAGTGCTGGGTTAATGGCTGAATGTGATGATTTGAGAGATTTTTTTTCTGACCTAAAGAATTCTAGGATTCTATAAGCTTGCTCTCTCCTCAAGAGGATTACGAGGTCTTTAGGGTAGAGATACCACCCTGGGCACACATTTGTGTGGTGTCTGCTTTGCAGCTGGGCTGTCTCCTAAGGTGTAGGTGCCCTCACTTCAGGCTGTACACCAGCTGTTGGAGATGTAGGGCAGAGCATCCTGAGGAGGTGTTCTTGCAATCAAAAATACGTCTTGGTGACCTCAGACTATGAGTGAGAGGCCATGATTCACAGGAGCCCTCTGATAAGATTAGAGATTTATCCACTTGAATCTCTTGAGACCTCCAAAGAAGGAAGAAGCCACTGGTGAGCAGACCTGTCCTCTCTTGTCCAGTCCTGCAGGCAGGCTGTAAAGCTGGTGGTCAGTGGTTTTGTGAGCTGTCAGGAGAGCTGAAAAATATGTGCTGACTATGTGAAAGTGCAGGGTTTGTGCAGAGGTTTTCTCATTTCCCAAGAGGAAATTGGTTTGCAAGTAGAAACAAGGAACCTGGGAACAGTTCTGCAATTAGAAGCTCATCTGTGATTCTGTTGGGATAAAGCACCTTCACACCTTCCTTGGAGTAAATGCAAGGTAACAAATGCTGAGATCCTGACAGCTGGATTAAGGGTGATTATCATAGGATTTCAAGAGTATTAACATGACAGTAAAATCAAAAGAAAGGCTGTGAAACAGTAAGAAACACAACAGGAGAAGACCCATCCTGTCCATATTCCAGATGGCTGAGTGCTTGGTGTGGTCCAGTCAAAGGCGCTTGGGAGATGGGAGCAGATCCAGAGCTGTAAACCTTGGATACATGGCTCTCTGGGAAAGGCAGAATCAGATGTCTCGGGGTGTAATTCACCCAGTACAGAATAAAGCGCGATCCCGGTTTGTTGGTTGTGCTGCAGCCAGGGTGCTATTATGTGCATTTTTATGAGGCATTTTATCTAGAAGTGCTTTTTCTCTTGAGGACCCTTTAAATTGATTTTCCACATCAACTTATTTTTATAATTGCATCGTGTTTACTGATCCTGGCTCATGAACTTATAACATCTGAATGCTGTAACTGTGAGGCATCCAGCCTTTATGAGAGACTGCATTGAGTAAATACAGTACAGAGGAACAGATAGTCAATTAATTAGCTTTCACCCAGCCTGAGTAACAAAGTGACTCACAGGTTGTTTATCCAAGGAGTTGCACCTCGCTCTTGGCTCTTCCCAGGGGCAGGTAGAGGAGAGATTACCTTACTTCAGTTGGCCACAAGTCTGCTGGTGCAAGATGAAAAGCAGCAAAGTAGAGCCCATGCTCAAAGCTGAAGTCTGAAATCTCTAAATAGGAAATGGAAATAAACAGGAAGAAGAAAAAGAGAAAAGCTCTATTGAAATATTTGATAGCTGAAGTGAAGATAACACAGCTGAAGAATGCGTTTGGAGTCATTAGTGAAGTAAATGAGGATTAGACAGGATTTGAAATAATCTGACCTATAGATTTATTTATTTTTTTTGTACCAAACTTACATCAGTTGCCTGGTCAGTCGTTCAGGGAACACCTTTTTACTGGGGAATATTGTTTTTCATCACCTCAGCCACTGATCTACAGTGCAGATCTGTTGCCATAATATTTTAACTCTCATTTCACTCTTCTACTCTTGTAGGGCTCCATCTGACTGTAGGGTAAAATGGTGACACAAAGCAAAAAGCTTTCCCCATCTTACCATAATCTGACATTTCCATTCAGAAAAACATACCTTTTAAGGATTGTTTGTGATTTGCAGAAAATGGCTTTGCATTTTGGGGTGCATGGAGAGCCTTGCCTGGCATGGCAAGGTGCTTGGAGCTCCAACAGCTCCTTGATAAGCAAGCTGGGGCTCCTTCTGATTTAATAACCCATCAAACCTTACACCATTTCTCAGGTTTTATGCCAAAATGTGGGTGCAGAGCTTCACAGGCCTTGGTTCAGGCATCGTACTCTGTGTCTGTCATTAATAAACAGTATTTGCATAAGTAAGAGGTTGGAATATTGCTCACAGCCCTCGTTTGGTGTAGAGTAGCTCTCCACTGATAAACTGTTTATGTCAAAGAGGAAAATAATGTTTAAACGAAGTAGATAAGCAATTTTGGCAAACGGATGTGAGAATGGAGTAGAAATCAAATTGTGGAGTTGTAAGAGTAGGTAAAGTAGTTGTCAGACAGTTCAGTGTCCTGGTGGTTCCTCTCTGCTACTAGTCCAGCATCCAGGGACAGGAGGAGCAGGGATGTGGGGACCTGCACCACAGCAACCCAAGGAGCTTCTGGTGGGAATTTCAACCCATGGTGAACATTTCTTTAAAATCACTGACGAGCAGGAAATTTTTCAACAGCTTTGGGAACAACATGTCAGTGGCAACAAAGCAAGTTTTTAATAACGTTTACAGAGGAGTGGAGAACAGCATTTTTCTCCCAGGATCAGTTGCTCTAACACACAAGTTTGTACTGGGATACTTTGCTAACGTGATTTATTACCAGCATCTTTATTATATGGCCTTTCTAAATGATTTTTTATTAATTCCAAGTGTTTGTTCGGTCCCTTTCAAATAGCAAAGGAAAGAGCTGAGTCTGACAGTTCGATAGTTTGATGTAATTATTGAGAACTGCGTACTCTGGTTATCACTCCCTCCAGCTTCACAATGGGTTTGTTTACCCTGAGTTGGGGTTTGTGTACTACACATGGAAGTACTATAAAAATTAAAACGACTTTACATTTGTTTTCCTTGCTGTCTGAGCTCCAGCCTCACAATCCATCCCAGCCATCCAGAGCTGGGAGAATTTGGTGAGGCAAAAACAAGGTGTGGCAATTCTCTTCTAAGTTAAAAAAAAAAAAAAGTAGAAAGCTCTGTTCTGTGTTGACAAAATACCATATGCTCAAAAAAAAATCTAGGTATAAAGAAGGCACAGATTAAAGGAAAGCTGTCATAAAGTCTCCTTGGGAAAATATAGGCAATATATATGTGTGCTATAGATATACTATAAGTGTAAGTGCAATTCTTTTTATTCTGTTTTATTTAAAAAGAGGAGTTTTTGCATCTCTGTTTACGAGTGGTGTGGTTCCATCTGGAAACCATTCTTTCAGACATACATCCTACACAATAGATCACTATTCTGTTGTTTAATATGAGCCCAGTTCCCCCGAGCATTCGGTATATCCAGGCACTGGATGTATTTCTTATCATCTATATTGCTTCATTAATACTGCACAAACTGACCCTGGAGCTGTGCAGCCGCTTTTGTGTGCCTGGTGTCATCTCTTGCAGCCAAATGACAGCTCATGCCAAGGAACTGAGGTCGAAAATCTGGGCACACAATGTGCTTATGGGGCCGTTAACCACCATCGCCTAATGAAAGTTGGACTCCCATTTTCTAACCCTCTGACCCGACAGATTGATGGAGGTTTTTGTTTTGTTGGGTTTTTTCCCTTAATTTAAAATAAATTTCAGATTGAGAAATCTAAAGAAAAATGTACTTTTGTGATGGCTGAAGGTGCCTTTGCCAGCCTGTGGAGTCAGTGGGTGCTGACCATGTAGAAGGTGTAGCTGGGAGGCAGCTGGATGGGGACCCTGTGCTTACTCTGAGTTGCTCATCTGGGTCTGTTTTTTTTGGCATTGATGGCACTACACAGATTTAAATGAACCCCAAACAATTCTCCTTAAGCTGGGAATTACTTCTTTACAGATATAATAAAAATGAGAACATTTTCTGCTGGAAGTGGATAGGGGAACATGGAAAGTTCCCAGTGCAGCTGAATGTGTAAGGGAACCTCACTCCCCTTTCAGAAAGGAGAAAAGTCAGGTCCATGTGGAAGCAGTATTGGAGCTGAGAGGAGGGCAAAGGTGTGCATGGGATCAACCTTGCTGAAATCCAGCAGGATTTGTTCCTTCAGCAAAGAAGTGTCTGAGCCTTTCTCCGTGTTTGTCTGGGAAGAGTGATGCGCACCCAAGGAACTATAGAAACAACAAATAATAACAGCAGCACTAAATGGCTTGCTCTAATCAAAAGCAGACTGTTGTGGTTATATTTGAGCACTGTCATTACAAGAAACTCTGTAATGAGTAATTTTTTTTCATTTTTCATTTGCATCAAACAGATTCCCTGTATTAACATTAACAGCCTTCCATGGAGCCCAAGGTATTTACAAATTCGATGGTGCTGCTTCAGTCTTGTGGGAAGATTTTCAGTTCTTGTTTAAATCACCCAAGACAGATAATGCTGGGCAGATTGGAAGCATGAGCTACATGGAAGATAGCATACAAGCTTTGCTCTTGATGAGTGGTGTATATCCTCTTCCTTTGGAGACCCAGAGCCTTGGTAGATAAAATGTCATATATATATATATATATGTAATATGCATGTTGACGTACTGCGTTGTGGTTGTGATGCCAAATGACCAGAGAATCTGGGAAGGCAAAGTTGGAGCATCCTTCTGCTATCAGCAGGTGAGGCTTTGTTTTCCTCTTTTGCTGAAACCCCACTTGTAGGAAACTTTGAATTTTGATAATTGATAATCAGGTTTTATTCATAGGGTAGTGTCTTACTAATTGAAATGTAAGTTGCCAAAAGTAATATGGTTAATCTTTTTTTTTTTTTTTTTTGGGTGGGGAGAAAATGTGTTTCAAATACTTGTGTTGACATTTAGTAAACAAATTCTGCTGTGGCATGAGTTTAGTTTGCAAACAAAAAGCACATTTATAGTGAATGGAGTCTCTGCTTAATTATTTGGCATAAAAGTGTGACTGAGGACTTGTGGGGAGGTGTATGTCCTTCTTCTCACCTTGCAGTTACCACAGCACTGCTGGTCACACCTGCTTCTACTTCATGACAATTTCACCTCTGTTTCCAACAGCTACTCGAAAGCAAAGAGTCAGCCAGTTTCAGCTTTTCATCTCCCCAAGGTGTGAGCAGAGATGGTGTGTGTGCTCCTGGGCTGGTTATACCAGCAAATAGTCACACCTTGCTGGTGTGTTGCGTGGATTTGCAAGCCCTAGCACTGCAAAAGTGATTGCTGAGCATTTGGTATTAGGTCTGTCAACATCTAAATTCTACCCAGGACCTCTGAATAAACCTTGAATTTTGGGTCATCATAAGCTTGAGAACAGCCAGTGTGCTGAGGTGCTTCCCAGAGGGGTTGAGGTGAGGAGAAGGTAGAGCCCTGGAGAAATGCTTCTCTTTGTTTCTCAGGGCAGGTATAATGTGGTGATCCAGACTGATTGGCTGTGGGTTAAAGCACGAAAGAACCAAATTTACTTTCTTTGCCAGAGACCATAGCACGCAGAGGGCATGTGGTGTCCTCCAGCAAAGCACAACAATGAATGTTTAAGGGAACATTACAAGTATTTTAATGACTTTTCCCAGCTGTTTTTGTCCATTTACTGATTTTAGTTATGTCTGATGGACCTGTAAAAGCAAGGACACTCAGTGAAACCGTACACAAGCAGCATGGGGTTGTCTTAACAGGGAAAGACAGAGCTGCTTTGAGATTTCCAGAAACAAAATTGTGAAGCCAATTCAGGATTCTTTGGTTCCAGCTAAAATTTTGCATCCAAGCCAGTTGAGCACTGTGATCGCCCTGGGGAGAGAACAGGGCCCCAGGCTGCAGTGAACAGGGGCTTGAGTTAACCTCTCAAGGGGTGTTTTTACAACAAGTGTCCTCATAGGAGCAAGGCAAGGTCATCTGCATCCTTGTCACATTTTGGTGGTGTGTGAAAGCTTTTTTTGTTTTGCTTTTTTCCCCCCTCTATTTGTTATTCTCCAGCCCCCCTTACTTTAACAGGACTGTTTCTACTTGATTGTTTCCCAGAAAAGAGTTGTTAAAGCAAAATCTCTCCTTGTTTCTGCAAGTTTGTGTGATCACTCCATCTGCAAGGGCATCCCATATCAGCTGAGACGTTGGGGCAACACCCAGGACCAGCGTGTTGTACAATTTCGTACATGATTAAACTGGAAATGAAAATTCTCCTTTTCAGGTCGAGATACACCTGATTTAATTCAGTGTTTAGTTTTTAGGGATTCAGAGAGCTCACAGAGTATTGTGCTACGTGGATCTTGTGTCAGCTGTCGTTCTCTTTTGGCATCCAGATGTTAATTACGGATCAACCAAGCAGAGATGCTGAGGAGCCCATTCCCACCCACAAAAGCACATGAGTAATGAACGAGTGTCTTGGCTGGAGCGAGCACACGCTCCTGCTCTGTTTATGTGACTACATGTACCTTTGAAATCGATGTGCAAATCCACATGTCACCATGATACATTCGCAATATACTGAGCATATGTGTCTTGGGAGCTGGAAATAACAGAATCAAAGTGTAATTCAGAGCCAGGCATTGTCAGTCCAACTTCATTTATCATCACCGTTGTCCTTATCAGTTGTGATTCTGACTGTGGGCTGCTGTTGGGCAGATGATGGCTGTTTTGTGGCTGGTGCTGTTTGTGCCTTTGGTTGCATTGCAGCCGTTTTGGCACAGCAACACGAACTATGAAATTCCTTTCTCATAATATTATTTTTCTGCTGTTCATGTTTATGGCGTCTTGGAAGTAGAATGTAGTTTTGCACATGATTTTTTACACTGTGGAGAAGTGGTCCAAGAGTATTTGGTATTAACAAGATGTTTTTTAATGGGAAACATCTCTGTAGATGCAGGCTCAAGTTTTCATAATCGCGTGTTCAGTGACTACCAGTTGTGTGCTCATTTAAGCAGATGCATCTCCACCCATCCCCTTCAGTTCGTGTTTAATAGGATGATTTGTTTGGTTGCGAGGCTTGGAGGGTTTCAGTCAGCCCAACTTGCAGTAAGAAATGAGGGAATAATAAATTTTGCAGAAGTTGGTGCACGATGTGTTTAAGGTGGAGGAATTACTAACTGTTTTTTCAGACGTGAGTCCAGCCAAGGCTGTTACACAGGACAGTCTCCTGCTGCAGTTGATTTCTTCCGCTGCCTCTTCCTGTGTGTGCAGACGTAGCCAAGGTCCAAGACGCACAGGATTACTCACCCAATCAATGCCCCTACCCCTTGGGGCACTTGGCTGGACTAAGGGACCTTGCATGAACCCTTCTTTTTTTTTTTTTGTGAGTAGTTGGTTGAAACATTGACTTTGTATCTTGTGCTCACTTAGTTTTGTAACAGGCTACTAGTTTCTGTACCATTCGCTGCTCTTGAAAAGATTTGCAAGGTGTTAACCATTCATCAGAGATTTATTATTGAATTCTGCGGTTGTTCGAAGTTCCCAGCAGCTGTTGGCCTTGAATCTTCCAGATACATATTGCAGAAACCACTCTATTCCACAGTAATCTTTATAGCAGGGAATATCTTGGCCCCGGCTGCTTTCCAACACTGTCTGTTACTGCCTGGGTTTGTGCTTTGGTGCACAATACTTTTGCCACCTGCTGATATCTCAAATACTGTTTTGCACACAGGTGAGCAGAGTCCTTTAGAAATGCCTCCAGCACTGCTGTATTCATCTTAAGACATGAAAATTCAGTCTTTTCCTATACTGTCCTTATACATCATAGCCTTCTTTTGGGTTTTTGAAAGCCAACTGTGCAATTCACATTTGGGCTGTCAGTAAAGATGCCCAACACTTTTCCTGCAGTGGCTGTAGAGATTTGTTTTGAGTGTCTCTCTGGATTTCACATGGTTTGATAAACATGCTCAGTCTATCATCCCTCCCTCTCTGTTTCCTGCAGTGATAATGGATTGTAGAAACCTTAATAAGCAAATTCAGGCTGATCCATCAAATAACCAAGTTGAAAGACATCATGTCTTTCACTCTGCAAACAGATGCAAGATATTACAGCTGCAAGTCACAGGTCTGTGTGAATTTAATAGGAAGGTTCTCATTCTCAGGGCCTTTGCCTGGAGTTGTAAAATAAATTATCCTCATTAATTTTAATATTTCATGAAATCTCGCAAAGTGATGGCATTCTGGGCAGATTAATACAAAAGCTATAAAATTCACATGTGCCATATGTTATGTGAGCACCAAATGGGATGCCTGGGATTCTTATCATCAATATCCTTTTAAATTTGGCTTCAGCAGTGATTCATGATATACTCATCCCTGATGAGAACCTTGATAGTGCAAGTAGCATTACTTCAGTGTGCATTTGCTCTGTGCAGTTGGTTGTATGACTAGATTTATGACAGAACACCATACATGGTGTTTGCTGGCTGTGCTAGCTGTGCAAGGTCTGCCCGGTGGTGTGGTACCACTGGCATCAGGCTGATGTGGGGTGAAGTCTCATTCACTCTGGGTTAAATAGCTGGGCTCCCTTGGCCAGGTGGGTGCCTTGGTGCAGACCTGAGCTCTTTGAGGCTTCCATGCAAATGAGCCAACTCAGGTTTCTGCATTAAATCCACCCATACTGTTTTCTCTTCCTGCTACAAGCCTCCCCAAGCTGCTTGTATTTAAACAGCCCTGGCTGTAAGCAGATGAGAGTGTATCCTCTCCTTGTCCTCCTGGCTCCAAAGTTAATTTGGGAGGTGTTCTACCCAGTCAGCATTATCAGGTGCTGTTTGTAAACTTACAGTGTTATACACAACTATACTTCACATATTCTTCCAGAATTTTTCCAAAGTCTTTAGAAACAGGTCTGCCAGCTGAGTTGGGGGTTCTTCTTATTATTACTTTCTATTTCTTCCTTGAAAACCCTGCCAGCCTCAAGGCTGTGCTGTGCCAGCATAATCACAAGCACTAGCTGGCTTTGCATTTTGCTCTGCCTCTCCTTGGATGGTGCAGCTATTCATTTATCTCAGACCCATTTATCACTTCTTAGGCCTCAGCCTGTCTCACACAGAATAGTTTTTGGAAGAGTTATGCTGTGAGGAGCCTGGTCTCCCCTGGCATGCCAGGCTCCTCTGCAGTGCCTGCATCCTGCAGCAGTGAATCCCGAGTCCCCATGACAGTGCTGGCCCAGCAAGGCAGCCAGAATAACTTATTCCTGCCCCTGGCAACAAAACAGTGGTGTGGCTTGTTGTGTTCACTTGCTGAGGAGTTAAATCCATCCCCGGATGTGGATTTGGGATCCACTCTGGACAGGGGTGTTTTGATTATGATTATCTTAATGCACTTTTAACCTGGAGGTTATTCTGCAGCTTGCAGAATGGTTTTAAATATCCCGTGCCGCGGGCTTTTCTATGTGCTGGGTTTTAATACCATTAATGAGAAGCACAAAACTGTGTATTTTTCTTTCTCTGTTTGGTGATATTTAACCTAACAGTCTAATGTGCTGAAAATATCCCTTGTTCTTCCTAAGGCGCCAGTACAATTTATTTCTTAAATAGTCAGTTTTCAGTCTTTTAGGTTGCTGTGTTTTCTCTAAAAAACAGGTCTTGTGCTGAAAAAAAAATCCAGATATAGTTACTACTTTGGAAAGAGAGGATTAGTTAGCAATATACTTATGATTTTGCAGAAATAAGCTCACAAGGTGTGAATCCTTAGCCCAGTGGAAGTGTAATTGCTGTTAGACAGTATTTTGTACCCTTTGCATGCTGATTTCATAGCACTGTAGATGCCCAGAGATGGTCTATGCAGATCCCAAGTGCTGGCTGCTGTGTACATACCACAGCAAATCAAGCCCAGCACTCTGGATTGGCACTGTGAGCCTGTCTCTTGGATACCTCTTGAGAGAAAAGTCAAAGGTCCCAGGAAGACATCTAATCAAGGCAATCCAGGAGCAATTAAAAGCCTGCAGGTGTCTGTGCCTCAGAGTGGGTGCAGGCATTGATGAGTAAAGCATGATGAGAAAGGCAAAGGGACTGTGGTTCAAAACAGAAAACACGTTAAGTGTGCGGATGAGAGCATCACCTCCTGCTGCCAAACACGTCTGATCCCTGTGCAGTCACTCTCTGCCTCCTGGCTGGGGGGAAGGAGGTGAGAGGTCAGTGCTGGGAGGTGCGTGGGCACCCCACAGTGCCTTCAGTGGGGAGTGAGCCTTGTCTGGGATCTCCTCATCCACCAGGCATCCTCATCCCCTGGGCATCTTTCCTAGCCAGAGGCTGCTCCAGCAGTGGTCCTCTCCTCTCCAAGCCATTTTTGTTCTGAGATGGGAAGGCAAGAGGAAAAGACTGGGAGGGCAAAGGCAGGGTCAGACTTTGTGATGGTGCTGCCATGTTGCTGGTGCTGGGCATCTCCCCAGGCCCCACAGCTTGCCCTGTGCTGGCAGGCAGCTTACTGGAGGGAACAGAGTCATTGTGAGGGCTGAGACACACGTTTTGCCTTTACTGCATGACAGTGGGGTATCACTTTAAATAGGTTTTCTTGATGTAATTTCCACTCCTCGCTATCCCCTTGGGATGTTGGCGTGTCTGAGGCAGGCAGAGCAGGTTTCCTAGGAGAGAGACAGTGAAGCTGTGTGCCTGCTCACCCGTCTGTGTCCCCAGTGACATGTCACGGGCTGTCTTCAGCTCCAGGCACAACACCGTGACATCCCGCCCTGGTGTTATCCGCCCGCGGCGCTGGAAACCTTATGAGGCTGAAAGGGTGTGGGGAAAAAAAAGATGAAGCTGTGAAAAGGGCACAGGGGTTTTACTGTGCCAAACCCACCAGGGCTGAGCAGGGGTTCAGCTGGAACCCTGGTACAGATCCTGCTGTTGGGATGAGGATGTGTTGTGGGGGTGTTGGGAGGAAACTCTCCAGCAAGCAGGGAGGAGAGGAGGAGAAGAAGATATCCGTGGGTCAGGCAGCCTTGGCCACCCCAGAGTTGTTGGTCATCCTTCCCCCTGTCCAGAGACAGTGGTTTGGGTTTTCTGATGGTATCACTGGCTGTTCCCAGCTGGCAAGGACACTTGAGGGTTAATCTGAGCATCTTTCCACTGTTTAAGCAGAAGGACATCAAGTCCTAGCAGTGTTTTGTTTTTTTTAATATCAGTTGGCCAGTACAAGAAAAGCAATGTCAGAAAAAACATCTTCCAGTGACAATATGATTAATTCCTTCTTAAGAAAAATAAAAAAAAA
>VYZS01033838.1:0-30202 GCA_013400695.1 Neodrepanis coruscans
CCCCACCCCGGCTCCACGGCCCCTCCTGTGATACCTTAGCGTGCGGGTCTCTCCTTAAATCTTTTGTTTTAGTGCCCTAACGAAGGACCTGCGAGTTTGGAGGAAGGCAGGGTGTGAGGGGTGTGGGTCTTCGCATTTGCTGTTATTTATTACTGCAGTGCCCGCCGCCATGGGGGCTGTGGGTTTGGACTGAGCTGCTTGGTAAGGTCACTTCTTCTGGGAGTTTCTGTGTTCTAGTGAAGGGAACGGGAGCAGCACATACACTACCTCACCTTGCACTTCCAATAGGATGCTATTCATAGCTAATATTTTCACTGAAGAAGCGAAAATACCCTCTGCACAAGGCCAGCAACTTTTGCTTTGACCCGCTAATGAGTCATTTAGGATTTAATTAGACCATCTGGTCAGATCATATTCGTATGGCTCCGTATTATGCTGGCTTGATGTGTAACAGTGGACAGTCGTCTGCCATCTCCTGTAATAATTCCTGAATTAGTTTCAAAATAAAAAACAACCTGTGTGGAACATTCAATGCTTTCTGCTCAACAGTTAGCTTGTGTTCTCTTCCACAATGATGCTCAGTACTGAGCTAGGTTGGAACCGGGGGGAGATATTTTTTACAGTCTAATTGTTTTTTTCCTCAGTATTATTTGTTCCAAGATAGTGCGCAATCCCTTTTCCCATTTCTCCACCAGATTCCTCTCAATAGGAGCCATCCACCTGGCTTCACAGATTCTTGTTTTTTTTGTTTGTGGTTTATGATTGTCCTGCTCCCTCTCAGTGAAGGGGGGGGGGTATGCACAAAAACAATATGTTAATAATTTACCTCTGTGCCGTTGCCTAGGACAAAGTTTACCAAAACATCCTTAGCTAATTTCTGGGGGAGACATTGTGTTCACCAGTTAATGCCACCAGGACAACTATTTCCAGAGTTTCTGTGAGTTCCCTCCACAACATCGTGAGTCAGGCAGTCTTGGATGGGTATTACAAGTGTTATATGCTCCAGCATTGATCTTCCTGAAGAACCACAACCTCCAGAGCCTTCCGGATCAGATTGTGATTATGGGCTCCCACCTCTGGAAAGCAGGACTGTTTTCTCAGATGCATTGAAGCTGCCAGAACAGTCTCTCAGCACCCACCTGCTTTGTATGCAACTGGGGACTGAATTTTTAGTTCAGTTTAGGGTTATGCTTATTTATAGGGCATATAGGTATGTTTACATATATCATCAATTAATGTCTGGATGCTTACTCCAGAATACGAATACTTCAAAGCATGACTACCATGGCATGGTGGGTACCATGCTCTCCCATGCAGCAGAGCCGTGAGCTAATGCCCAGGGCTCTCAAAAGACCACCATGGGGTCAAATACACAGTGAACAACCCGTGTTTCAGGAATGCAAGCCTTTACTTTTCATAAATCATGACATGGCATGAGGATGAGACTTCTGTCTGGGTGGAAGAGGCATGGAGTTAGGAAAACCTTCCAGCTCACACCTATTGCAGCCCTGGCATTGTAGCATTCCTACTAGCAGGTTCTTGCTGTAGCCCAAGCTGCCGCATGGTCTTTCCTGGCTGCTCCTACCTGCAGCTTTCTTATCTGGGAGAGACCCCTCTCCTTGCCTGTTGCATTGACATTAGTACGGACAATCCAGCCACCCTCCCCCGCCTCAGGTGCATCCCTGTGCTACAAGGCAGCACTGCCACCTCGGGGCACTTTCCAGAATTGGGAAGTCTGCTAAAACTCAGTCAGCGTTCTCATTTTCACACTCCTGCAGTGCCATCGAGTTTATGTTAACAGGAGAGCTTTCCAAAACTTGAACTACCTGCTGTGCTTTATCCAGTCTATTTGTCACGTGGCTTTAGAAACTCTCTTCAAGTCAAAACACTTCTTCCAGCGCCTCCATGGCATCAGCCGGTGAGGACTTGGGACATCTTCGTTTCCCTCAGAGAGCATTTTTGCCTTTTGGTGAAGTGCACAACTCTACACAGCTGTGCTTGTTCCTTCATCCAGGTTAATTCTGAGAACAGGGCCACTGTGGCTGTCCTGGTTATTAAATACTTTGAACCTCAACCACTCTTGATACATTTTCTTGACTGGTGCTTTGATAGGCAGCAGCTGTCATCAGGAATAAAATCTGTTACTAGGAACAAAGACATGTATTTTGTCTTAAGTTTTGAAGGTAAGCTGCTGTGAGCACTGGCTCACAGTGTCTAGAGCTGCCAATAAGGTCAAAGTTTTCCTTTAAATTTTCATTTTTTAAAAATTAAAATTTAATTTTAAAATACCCAGTTGCAGGTATTTTATGTGGGGCCAGTACTTGACAAAACCATCATCACATGGAGTAACACAGCCCAAAATAACCACAAGCGTGCATCTTTGTTACAACCCCCTTCTGTAACAAGACCTCTTCTGTATTACACTGATACAGCTGTTACACAAACAGTGTACTGTGTGGTTTATCATTTGGATGCCATCAATAAGCATCCAGAAGGCTGAACCAAGCAGAATTAATTTCTTCCCCAGAGCCAAGTATTTTGGGCAGTGCTACATAATCCTCACCAATATCTCCTCTGTGGCTCCAGAGGAACCCATGCATGAAGTCTACTTCTTAGCCTACTGCTTTTTAGCTTTTTATTCCTTTTGAAGTAGCAGCATCAAGGTTAGAGCCATTTCCCATTTTTAAACTCTACTGGGCCTCTTCTTCAACAGCAGACATCAGACAATTCGTTCTTGCACACTTAGATAAGCAAGAATTGCACAAAACCTGTGCTGACAGAACATCGTCTTTCAGCTCACCCAAGCTGTGTCAAGCCTCAGGAGCATGGCTTTAGATACCACAGTACTTACAGAAGGAAAATTTTCCCCAACTTGAATATTTTCTGTGGCCAGTTTGAGCAAACAGCAATAGCCACCACTACTTCCAGTACCTGGCACAAACTGCTTGGACAGTTTCTCATTCTGAACTTGCCAGCTGGGATCAGAGCAAAGATGATGACTGGGGTAAGCTGTATTTGTTGGGTAGCTGTGTGGGCACATGCATTCATACAGGAACATTTGCTGTATTTCTTTTTATTGTAATAGAAAAAAACCCACAAATAAAGCAAAACATCACTTTCTGCCTAAAGACATTATTAACATTTTTAAAATGGCACGGGGGAACCCCAGCAATACAAGACAGAATAGTAAGTGTGGGCAAAAGGGTTCTGTTCCCATTCAGTTCAGTTTCCCTGCCCCTTTGTCAATCTGAAGTTTGTCACCTATATACACTTATACACACTTCTCAGTCTGGTTGGTGGAACACTGAGGGCACAGTCCTACAATTTATACATAACCATCTTTGGAGAAAATGGGTTTTCTAAGAGTCCTACAGGGTACAGGGGTCTTATTACCCAGTAAGACCAAGCAAACAGGATTCCCTCCTACAGCTCTTTTGCCATGAAACACAAGAGTAGGTCTGGAGCTCAGGAGACCGTCCAGGAGCTCCCTGGCTATTGCAAACACTACACGGCTGAGTGAAATTTTACTTAGTGACCTTCAAGTAGGAGCATTATCTCTGCAAAGGGGCTGCTCAGGAGGTTAAAAGGCAGATTGCAAAATGCATGGGGTGAACACCTTCCTTTTTTTACCTGCCCCCTAAGAGGATGCAAGAAGTCCTGAAGTAGGCAGCCAAGCAGAAACTAGGCTCGGGACATCTGAAGTAGTGGACATACAGGGCATATCCTCGTTGTGCAAGAGTGGGGGGCAGAAACCATGGCACCAGTGCTTCCACCACAGGCAGCTACACCTGAAGTGAAGAGTTTTCTGAAAGACAAGCAAGCATAGCTGTGCTGCTTGCAGGTACCAAACTAGCATACCTAGATGTTAGGCTGCACTGTATCAGCTCGTGTATACCTGCTCAACTGAGGAAGCTCCAAGATCTCTAACATGATCTACAGCATTTTGTGGCACAGTCATGTGTGTATTAAGATGAAAGGCTGGTTACTCTTCAGAGAAAAGGTATGGGAAAAGACTGGAGAGGATATACATACTAAAAAGGAAAACTAAGGTGTGGCTTAGCAGAAAACAAATATCAATCCTTAGGCCAGGAGCATCAAAATACTTTCTGCAAACAGAACACTTTGAGGGGGAAAGACTGAAAGCTTTTGTATAAAACAATCTGTACTAACTGCTACAGTTATCTCCAAGTCTAGTCCATCAAATGAAATGCTTAAGGAGAAGTTGACGGTTACAATCAGAAAATGACAAGGAAAAGAAGCATCTGGGCTGTAGGGGCCACTGCTGTGCACTGAAAGCAGGTACCCACAGAACTGCAGAATGGACTGACAGTACCCTATTTCCATCTGTGCAGTAGCTCCACAATGTGCAGGGCAACAGAGTATTTGACAGTGATGGAACTGCAGTTTTCCTCTAATCCATCTCCTCAAAAATACAATCCATTATAGCCCACACAGAGTAACAGTGCAAGAAACTAATCAAACCGCATTACTCTGGGAGAAAGAACCCAGTAAAGGAAAGATATCTCCTTTAGGTATGCTGAAAGTTTCCAGTGCAGGAAGTTTGAGATGCAGGACTGAACTTGCAGCAATACTTTTCACAACAAAGCACTGGACAAAGGCCTGTACATTTGCATAGATGCTTTTACAGCAGCATCTGGGACATGCAGTCCCCATTTATGGAGCATCAGCAACGTTTTGGGGTTTGTCCAACGTCTTTCTCATATTCCTTCCTAAATGTAACTGCTACAAAATTGTTCAGGAAAATAGTGTATATACATGCATGAAAAGAAAACAGTGTGCCTTTTCTTTCCTTCCCCTGTTCCTTTCCCACTGCAAATAATTGCAAAGCTATAAAAATCTTAAACTAGAAGATGCAGTATTGACACACTCCAAGAACAGAACTGCTTCTGCATGTTTCCCAAAAACCTCAGTTGCTCCATGGAAAAGCTTAATTTTACTCTTCCTCATTTTCTTTACATCTGGAGAGACCTAGCACTTATTTCTCTTAAGCAGAGCCCTCTCTGATGTGCTTTACTGCTTTGGAAAGGGCAGCAATATCAATGGAAGTTGAAACTCCTACTGTGTCTGCAATTGGATATTGAAAGCAGAATTGGTCCAACTTTAACTATCATGCAGTTGCCATGCTATTCTTTCCTTACTGTACTGTAACTGTGGTTTAGTGGGAAAAAAACCAAGAAAACATAGTTCTTTTGCAAAGGTAAATAGTTAACAAGGTTCTGTCTATCTGTTGATAAGCTTACATGCAAGAAAAGGAAACATTTAACTCCGTTTTATTTTCACTTGAAATTTGTTTCTACCACTTCTGCTCATGGGATTCTGTTCTTTCAGCTCGTTCTTCCTATAACTCTTGGATCTGGCATTACAAGGTTCTGGGTAACCTTCAGTTCCACCCTCCCTCCCATCACAGTAAGTTCCACTGAGTTTCAACTTTTGAGTGTAACACTGACACATGGTTCAGCTTCATCACTTTTTCCACACAGCTGTGCCACTGCAAATATTCTAGTCAGATGAGTTCAGCTTTTCCCCTGAGCAAACAACATAATGTCAATGAAATATGCAGAAGACTAATCTTGGGACACCTTTACTACCCAGGCTACCAATACTTCCTTTGCCTTTTTTGCTACAGACTTCAGCAAATACCCTCATAATACAGGCAGTGACAGGAGAAAGTGATGCAAGTCTGCAAGGGATGGTTAGGGCATCCCCTTATTTACTTCAGATTGTGTGATGGGCCCTTGAATGTTCATGGAATGAATTCCCACTTACCAGTACTGGAGTTATGTAGAAAGTGTCAGCCTACTTGGACAAGACAGCCTTTATAAATTAGTATAATGCTATTAGAAATTATGGCAATCTTTTTGGTAGCATCGTCTTACATGCACCCTGATAAATCCTCTCCCTAGGAAATTTTAAAACTTGTCTTGTAACTTCTTTACAGTTAATTCTGATGGGAAATTATAAAATAGAAATCTGGTAGATTCATGTTTAAAAAGGAAGAGGCCTGGTGAGGCTGGGCACACTGGGTCACTCCTGTTAGCTCTGTCCATTATGTCTGCTGAAGGTATTTCCTCCAGGTGGCTGGATCTGGATGGAGTCCAGGAGGGGTCTTAAAGCTTGTCCAAAAGGTCTGAAAAGGCAAAAAATCAAATATCTCAAATAGTTTACCTGATTAACAATTGTTCCCATTTACTACTGAAGTTCCCTCACTTCCTAGAGTGCAATCAAACCAACATTGTAGAAGCAAATTTGAAGAACAGACTTCCACTACAAACTAAAGCAAACTAATTTAACCTAAGAGCGATATTTTACTGTTCAATAACTAAGGAATTTAAACTTGATTTTATATAATCTAGTTCTGAGTCCTAACATGCCTAGGCTGCTAATGTGGTAATACTGTGTCTAAAACTAGCTTTCAGTAATTCATTCTACTTAAGTGTGCAAACAAAATCCATTCCGCAACTGCAGTGTTCCATTAAGTACATCAATATTGAGGACTGCCAGAAGAATAGCCTCTAGCTCCCTTAAAAACAATGGTTTCACAGAATCATTCCTCTTGTAATCTGTAGCACCTGGCTTGTTTTTCAATATGACTCACTATTATAGATTTTCAGAGATCTGATACGGTAAGAGCCTAGGGTAGAAGACCCATGTCTCCCAAATAATGTACTACACATACCATTGTTATGAGAAATAAGACCTAAATGATGGAGCTCAAATCATCCCACCGGGATCCTCATTAGCTAAGAGTTTTAAAAAAAGAAGTTGATCTGAATTATCAGGCATAATTTAACTTCCACTTTTTCTTAACCTCTTTTTCCACCCAGTCCTAGCATTAACACTGAAGCCTTAATTTGAAGATTACATATCCCCTGCCTCTTCCCAAGTAAAACTAACACCTCTGCTGCAATTACGGTGCTTAGAGAAGCAACCTTTAACAGATACTGGTTTCCTTAAAGAAAAAAAAAAACAAACTCGCACTGTTTTCTGAAACTTTCTGTGCTTATCTCGTCACATGTAAGAGACCATCACAAAATAACAAATATAAGTCAAAGGCAGAAGAACAACCTTCTCCCATCTTCTTCGTAACACCAGTTAGCACTTGTCATAAAGGGTTCAAGTAAATAGCATCCTCTCTTTAATCTGATGCTGGTTCTCAGACAGAGCCAGTAGAAACTGGTACTGCTTGCTCTGTCATATGTTTAAGCATTAGCATGAAGCAGCTACAGAGAGGAGGGACATCCGTACTCACGTGGCAAGAACTTCAGATGGAAGGTCAGTGATATAGGAAGGGATTTTTCTTCCTGTCAGGAACTGTGCCACTTCATTACTGAAGGTGTTGCAGTTATGTTCAAAGAGGTTGTAAGACTCTCCCCTGTGCCACAGAAAAGAAATTAAAACATAAAAAGACAGACTTAGCAATAAAGCAAGAACATGTTCTTACATTAGCGCTTGCCCCTCACAAAGAATTCTCAGAAAAATAGATAAAATACAGACATAAACTCACCCTCAAATTCAATTGAATCAGGGTGGAAAATGACATCTTTCTGCATCACTGACTTTAATACAACAGGTTTTGGGAGGATAAGAGAGGTCAGGTTTCTTCAATTAAAACAACAAAAGGAGTAACGAGAAATCACAGGAATTATTGAAGTTGAAAGACAGCCAGAATACTAAATGCTTCAGTTTCCTGTTCTTGTGAGAAGTAGACTCACTCAAGACCTTGCTTTCACTCATGTGAAAGTTAGCAGCTTTACTACAAAGCTTCACCTACGACTCATGGGGCAAAGCACTGTTTACGGAGAGATTTCATTTTCTCTGGTAATTCTCTCAAAAACATTTCAGGCATTATTCGATTTTACAAAAAAAAATGTGAAAGACTTCCCAGAAGAATGCTTTCCCAGGCTAGCTCAAGGCTGGCATGCCAGAGGTTTGCCAAGCTGGTAGCTACTTGTGTAATAGTGCATCAGTTCCAGCCTCATATTTGAAGAGTACCAAACAATACAGTAAGCAGACAAAAGCTTTGTGAGCTGGATTGGTTTTACAATACCTTCCTCCATTCTGCACCTTTTTGGTATACAGATTTTCTAATACAAGCTGTTACTTACCGGAACATAGATTCTCCCAAAGAGGAAAGATACTCCAGAAAAATTTCTTCAGTGACTTCAGTGTTCCCCAGGTCAACCACTGTGTCTGGGGGGCCAAGAAGTGTTCCTCCCTGTAAAATTAACAGCAAGAAGACAATGTCAAATGATCAGACTGAATTTGTTCAGAGGACTCTCCTGAATAGAGCTATTGTGGCTTGTCTGGGCATAAAAGGAGGATCTTTTTGTTATGTTTGTTGAGCAAGAAGACTCGCTGACACCTCGTTCTGCACTCCAGAGAATGAAGAGAACATGCAACTTTCATTTCAGCTGTTACATTCGACTCTTTGGGCTGAAAGCTCTAAGCTATACAAGAATTCCGCTTCGTAACAACAGACCCTCTGTTTTACCTCTCCAAGAATAGAAAGGTCTGAGAAAACAAAATGGTTTTGGCTTTTTAAAAAAAATTTTAAAAGTCTGCACGTGAAACTTAACTATACAGAGTTGGAAAAGGTGTTACTCTGGCAATGCAGCTGCAGAAAGTGTTCTGGATAGATAAGATTCTTCCAGAAGAAGGAACTTCCAACCTGTATTTAGTTGGGCTTAAACCCACTGTCCATGCTCCCTTTTCCTCAGGTGCCCTGGAAAACCATGGCAAGCAGCTGGCTTCAGCATCTGTCTGAATTTAGAAGTCTCTTGCTGCTTTTCTAAAAGACAACAACACAAGCAACTCTGATCAAGTATCCCTATGAAAAATGAACAGAAAATTGAACTTACAGGTGCACAGCTGGAAATTCCTCCACTGCCATAGAAGAACTCATCCTTATGGACTATTATGGAGGTGTGCCTGCCACAGAGAACAAAAACCAGGTGAAACAAAGGGAAAAAGGAAATAATGTAACACACAAATCACTGGTAAATTTATGAGCTCAAGGGATATCATGAAGGGAATAACTGTAATAGAAGGTCAATGTGTTTCTGTGAGTAGGAACAGGATCTGCTGGGACATGAATGGATATGGAAGCAATGATTACATAGCCTACTGTAACTCTGCAAGTGATTGGGAAAGAACAGGCTTAGCTAGGGGCCCAGGCATGAGCTTCTCTCAGCTGATGGGCTGAGGGTGAAATCACAGATAGACAGAGACAGAGCTACCCTGCTATCACACTGACAGAAGTGTACGTCTGAAAGACACTGGCTCAGAAGCTGGTCAGACAACCACTGGAGAAGGATCAATAGAGAAAAAAATGGATGGACAAGGGTTTGGGGGTTTTCTTGCTTTTAAAAAACCCCCAAAACCCTCTTGATATGATATCAATATTCTTGATATGAGTTATAGCAAACTGAGTGGTGTTTTGTAATCGAATGTAGACACTGCTCTTATATGCCAGAAGGCTTGTTTCTGTAATACCTTCTTCCCACCTACTCTTTTACTCTCATGTTTAGTCATGCCTGGAATTACAGATAAGGACAATGTCCTACCCTTGAAAAAGTGTACAAGTGCACTAACAACAATTTTATTCATGGGGTCCACTGAGCTTTGAATGGAAAGGTTTAACTAGCACCTGACTGTACATCATCTTACCATCCATTTGTATTCAGGAACAGAAAGTACCTTGGTCTCTCCTGCACAATGAAATGTTCTTAACATCTGAAGCATATATAATCTCATACTGAAAATACTTCCTACACCACAGTGTTTAAATGGCATAGTGTGTCTAAAATCTATTCACTTACCAGATGCCATCCAGCTGTTTCCCTGTATGCAGAGAAAAGAAGAGTTATTAGCAATGTATTTTCCATATTTCAGCCTACTTTCTGTCAATCACTTAGGAACCATGCTTATTATTTCACCAAGACAGCAACACCTAAGATTTTTATCCCAGAGTTGCCTCTAAAAAAACCTATAATGTCTTTCAAATTAACTACTACATCCACACTACCACTGCACTTTTTCCCTCCTGTCAGGCAGAGGTGGCAATGCCATCCTATCCTGCCAG
The DNA here is from genome assembly GCA_013400695.1 of Neodrepanis coruscans. Lineage (NCBI taxonomy): Eukaryota > Metazoa > Chordata > Aves > Passeriformes > Philepittidae > Neodrepanis > Neodrepanis coruscans. Next base: position 10,103 of record VYZS01033838.1, read on the forward strand.
TGCTTACCTTCCTCGGGCGCTTTTCTACAGACCAAGAATGCAAACCTACACCTAAAATTAGAGTCTTCAGCCAGGAGCAGAAATGTTGAATTTGACACTGATTTCATAACTGCAGACAGTTGGCCCTCAGAGTATATTCAGTTCTCTTTTTCAGTAACTGGTGAGAGATCTGATTTGAACATATGACCAGTGGTGATGATCATTATAATCTATTCCATGGTTTCCTCCTTTTCCTCCCTCCCTCCCTCCCTCCGCCTTTAAAAATTAGCAGTTCAAGTGGGAACTGGAGTAGAAAAGTGCAGGGTTGAAATTTATACAAGATACAAAACTTTGTGTTTTGTAGAACTTGCTTCAGGCAACACAAAACTGATAATATAATTGTGTCTTAGAGAAAAAGTCCCTTCTAAAATGTGTTTCCAGTTCCCTAGAACTGTGAGGCCTAAACCTCTCTGTGCTCAAGATTAAATCTCTTTCCAAAAGGCCACCAGCTGTTACTGCTCTAGGTCAATTATTTTATCTATCATAAGCTAAAAGCTTGATTCCTGGTATTGTATTCCTTTGGGAGCTTGTAGGTGGCCAACAGCCTACCATGACAGATGTGCTATAACTTTATGTTGTCAGCAAGGTGCACAACACCCAGAAAAGCGGATTTAGAACATAACAACTGTGTGCTTACCAACATTTGATATTCTTTCAAACCCAAGCAGTAGACTGAGTGTTCCTCTGCCATAGGAAAAAACAATCACTAACACTTTTTTTCCTGCTCAAGTCTGAAGCAGAATGGGTACCTGCTTCAGACAAGGGTCATGTAAGAGGGGAGGAGGGAAAAGGCTGTTGTGACAATAGAGACATCAGTCGAAGCAAGCACACGTAGTTTTCAAGTCAGTGGACTGATCTGTCACTCTCATGGATCACAGCCAGGCAGCAAGAACACTCCCTGTCAACCCTTCACACAGAAACGTAGGCATGGAGTAGGATGAAGGCCAAAAGAGAGCAGCCATGATGAGAGAAGCAGAGCAGTGTGTTGCAGTATCTTGGGAGCATTTGCTGGCCCTTTAGCGTGTCCCACAGTTGTGCTCCTCGATCCTTTGGCCCTTGTTCCACACCTTCCCCATCAGAGGTTTCACCTTGTACTCTAGAGCTGCCACAAACCAGTGACACTGCAGGCTCATCAGCAACATGTGAGGCAGGGTGTAACTTCAGCAGAACTGCCCTAACTTTAGCAGCTAGCCTATGATAGGCTCTGCCATCTACTAACAAATTATTAATACATTTGCTCACAATAAACAACTCTTCCAATAGAAACTTGAACTTTGCCCTTCAGAGCAGATAAACAAATCATTTCAAAGGCAGCACATACTAGAATTGTGCCAAATCAAAACAGAACATCTTAATATTTATTTTCACGCACATTTGCAGGGAACAATGATGAAAAGCTTTCCACAGAGTTGCCACTTTGTAGCTAGATTCTGTATGCAGATGAAAGAGTTACAACAGATCTGACAGCATCACAGGTGCTGCCAGGACCTGCTCCTGCAATTACAATACCTGCTTTGAAAGATCATTGCAGCAAAGGCCACACAATGCTCTGCTCTAGCAAGATTGCAGCCAGCAGCTCAAGGGAGGTGACTCTGTCCCCGTTTGACACTTGTGAGACCACATCTAGAGTGCTGTGTCCACTTTTGGATCCCCATATTACAGAAGACACTGACATCCTGGGCTGGAGCATGGACTGTATTGAAGAGGAGCTGAAAAAAACTGGTCTGTCCATCCTCAAGAGAAGGCCAGGAGTTGGGCATGGATGAAAGGGACCCTTGCTTTACTCAGAGACACACAGTGAAAGGTAACAGGTTCCAGTTGGAAAATCGGAAATTCCCAATTCAGTGAGAAGGAGGGAAAAAAATTACCATATGTGGCCAAACACTGGGACCAAAAAGAAAATGGGATTTCAATCCTTGAAGATACTCAGGGATACAGGGCCCTGAATAATGTTCACTTATCAGCTCTACCTTGAACAGGACCTCTAGAAGTCCCTTTTCACCAAAGCAGTTCTCTGATTTATGAAAAAAAAAAAACAAATGAAATTTAGAAATAAGACTTTGCACTGGACTGCGAGCCAATCCTTACTGCTCCACATGAAATCTGTAGCAGTCCACAGGCAGCAACTGCCAGGGCAATAACAGACCAGCTTTTGGCAAGTGAAGCTGCCTGTCTTCACAAGGCAGGTCTGTCTGAGGCTGCTCAGCTACGTCAGTTTGTGCCAAGCACCAGTTTGAAGATCTTAATGAAGCTGGAGACCTGCTATTTTTGCTTGGCTCCTGTAAGTCATTAAACAAGCTGGCATTGTGGAAAACACATGCCAGATCTGCAGCACTGATGACATCCCTGGTAGCTCTCCAGCCTCCTACAGACAAAATAAAATCCTTTTCTGCTACTGGCAGAAAGTGCTTGGCCAGTCAGTGCAAGTGCCTCCAACGACAACACTGTTGGGGAATCCCAAGCCTAAGGAATCTGCCATTATTGGCCACATATGCATCACACAGAGAGACATATGAGACCAGGAATGTTGCGTATGTTGCTGCAGCATCCCAGGCTTCAGCTTTGTCATCTCAATTGTAAACTCACCCACAGAGTCAATGGCCTCCAACTTTTGAAGTTCCAGCCCCAACTTAGGCAGCTCCATTTCCAGCTGTTCAGCAGGAATCTCAATGTTATTTGCCTCTTACACCCTACAGAGATGCAATCCTAAGAGATTATGCACAAACCTTCATGGCCACAACCATCTTCCTCATAAAGTTTTGCCTCTGATGAGGCTCCTTCTCACTGACTCTTTCTGCCCTTCTCCCAGACCTGCACAAAACAGGTGACAACTCACTGCCACTCCTGACAAGCTCAGGTGAAGTGATCGGGGCAGCCTGCATTAAGGAGTTATGCCTTGCTTTCTGCCTGACATTGCCCACTATATATAAAATATGTTCCCTGCTGCCTCTGAAGGTTTGATACAACACTCCCAACAATAGGACTAAGCAAGGATACAGTATTGCTCTAAGTGCTAAGGCACAAGTTGTATCCAGGCCTCTAAGCAACACTTAAATAACACTAATGAAGCTGCTTCTGCCAGCACTGCCCAGCTTAAAAAACAGAAGCTCAAGCTTGCCATGAACCTCCCCAAAGAATCCTACAGTGCAATAGGGCTTACATCCCATAGTCATCTGAGTGGTCTAGAAGAAGGGATTGCAAATACTATCTGGGATACTGGCAGACATCATCACATTTTATGCTCTTCCACTCCTTGCCACAACACTCCCAACTCCTGTTGTGCACCACAATGTGGGCGTAATTGTATGTTGGTACTGCCACCAACACCAACACATTTACTCATAACCTGAGGTTGTCTGTAACTATATAAAAAAGTCTGATTCTCCAGTATTTTCCACTGAAGCTGCAAAAGCCTTTACAGCCTTAAACTGCAGATATTTTACCCTTCACTCAGCAAAGCTAATCCAAAGGATGCACATGTTCGTAACACAGAACAGGAACACCCTGACGGCATGAGACTCCTCTGGGCACCTACTGTATCTGAAGGGAGGGTGTCAAGAGAATGGAGCCAGGCTCTTCTCAGTACTGTCAAGCAACAGGGCAAGAAGCAATGGGCAGAAATTGATGCACAGGAAGTTCCACCTGAACGTGAAGAAAAAACTTCCTTATTGTGCGTGTGACCAAGCAGTGGAACAGATTTGCCAGAGAGGTTGTGGATTCTCCCTCACTGGAGATACTCAAGAAGCATCTTGACACAATCTTGTGCAATGTGCTCTAGGATGGCCCTGCTTGAGCAGGGAGGTTGGACCAGGTGACCCACTGTGGTCCCTTCCAGTCTTACCCATTCTGTGATTCTATTAATCCAGATAAAACAGGGAAACAGCAAGATGTTAAAGAGTTTAAATATTTCAAGGGATGGAGGGCTCTTGAAGAGGAAAGGTGGTTGCAAATTTAGATGTACACACTTAATCACACTGCGCTTAGTGCACATGGCCAAGTCATCAGGTATCAGCTCTCCCACAGAAAGTGCCTGTGTGCAAGCTCAGCCTGAAGTAAATGTGAAGCCGATCAGCTTAGTTTCATCTGATTCCATTCCAAACCAATGAGAGTCAAGCTGCCTTGTTTTTGTCACAGACCACAAACACAAAAGTTTAGGGTGATAGCCTGTTAAGTCTCTGAAACCTGACCCTAAGTCTTCTGTGTGGGTTTTTTTGTTTGCAGGGATTTTTGTTTGTTTTCTATGGGTGTATTTTTTTTTTTTACTTGTTGATGTGCTTCTATGGCTCTTTCCCAAAAATACTTACTAGAACCTGGGAAGGGATGCCAATTCAGCACAGGTCTGTGTGCTTAAGCATCTCAAAGACTCAGCTTGTTTCAATTAGACTGAGTATCATCTAGAAAGTGAACAAAGTTTTCATATTTGCTGTTTTTTTTTTAATTTGTAACATTCACGGCTCAAATACTTTCACGATGCTTACATGAGCCAGAAACCTATGAGAGAAATATAACATTTGAAGACATTAAACAATTCCAGGACCCTCATCTTAGTCACAGGAATGTGGAGAATGAAGTAGTTAGATTTGTTTGTTGCACAACTGATTCAGAAGATTGTAATAGTTTGGATACAGGGGTATTTTGAAAGAAGCAAGCAAGCCCATATAATTTTAGAATACAATCAAACAGGATTACTTCCATGCTTGGATTTATCTGGAAGGCCAAACACAAGGAAGATTAGATGCTCACCAACCTATTTTACCGTCACAGTAATTTGTTAATCTTGAGGGCCAAATAATGTAGATTATTCCTGTGCATTTTAAATATCAAATGAAAGTGGCATTTGTATATTAATCTGAATTATTAGACTGAAGGGCCGAAGAGATCCGAGACATGAAGGAGGGAACTGTATATTTAGTTTACCCCATTCAGAGTTTAGGCCATCCAACTCTCATGCAAGAACAATGCCTTTCGAGCTGTAAAGCAGTAATAGAAGCTCAGTATTTTTAACAATATATCTATGCTCTGCAATGGATATGCAAACCCAAGACAACCAAAAAAGACTCTAAAGAGGTCTCTTGTGGAAATGAAAGCAATACAATTTGGTCAACCAGCACGGGTATTTCTAGCAGTGCATTGCTTTGCATATTAATGGATTGTCCTGAGGAAATTACAAGAAGATTTCTGCCTTTTTTGAATTGAAAATTACCCTAATTAGTGAAGCACTTTCTCCTGTGTGCTACCCGGGGTGCTCAAACAAAGCAAGGAAAATACCAAAACCTAATGGAGAGGGAGGAGCCTGCTCCAATCCCCTTCTTGAGATGCCTAGAGAGACCAAGAAATAGGCTGGATTGGGGGAGGGTAATACGCTTGATTTTCCCTAGCAAATGCTTGGAGCAAAGCTGGTGGAATCTCACGCTGAAGCATTTCAAAACTGTTCAGAACAAATGGAGGAGAGGCACAGAAATGTGCTGGGCCTGGGAAAAGAGGAGCAAAGCAGAAGGTACCTCCTTTCAGCAGTTATCTTTTGCTCCAATTCCCTCTGGGCTGTTAAGTCCTTACACCTGAATGCACCATTTACAGATTTCAACCAATACATACTCCCAGTCAACTCCACATTAATTTATACTATGCTGAGCCAAAGCTGCTCTGGTTAACAAAGCTCTTGGCTCCAATATCCTCAACTACAAGACAAGAGAACTTTGAGAGATGCAAGACATTTTTCCTTAATCCAATGATGCAGTAGGATTTTAATCTTCCTTAAAGACTCCTCTGCCTTTGGACATGTACTTCAAAATCAGCACCGCAAGATGAACTATTCTCTTTTCCTCTTTACCTTCCACAGAATCAGGTGGGTTATGTTTTCTGTCTTGGAAACAGAAATATTATTGCATTCCGGTGAACATTTCTTGTTATTACATCATACAGTTGGATGGACAAAAGTAGTCACAGACTGAAAGCAGGGGAGAAAGAGGGAACACTACCTGTAGAGAAGGTTAATGCAGAGCAACATAAAAATTACATGTGTGGTGTCTGATACCAAAGGCAATTGAACTACAATATTTGGTCACGTGTACTTCAGAATAGAAATATTCACTGAAAATATTACAACAAACTCACAGAAAGTGAGAAGAATAAAAGCAGTCTGGGAAGAAAAGGAGCACATTTGCCAAGAAAAAGAAGATGTGCCCAAGGGACGTGCCTAAGTCACTCCAAAGCCTGCTGTGAACAGCGCTGTACAGCTCTGCCTTCCAGGTTCATCCTTCCATGGCAATGGAGAGAACTGATACTGACAGAGTGAGTATAACATTGAGTAGTGAGAGCTGATCCTTGAATGCTGTGCTGACATAATCCACAATACCTCTGGATCCTATGGGCACAGCTGAAGACACTGCAGTGATGCTCCCACAGTGGTCCATCCCATAAGACAGGGTTCATCCCCCTCCCACAAAGGGATCTGAAATGCCGCTTTTGAGCCTGCTAGAAGTTGATTTTAGCACAACCAATTACAGTATTTAGTTTTTTCCTCTCTAAAACACAAGTATTTCAATATAGGCAATGTTACAGAATTACAACTCAAAGCAAAAGCAATGTTTCAAACTTGGCATCGATGGAAGCAATACTGTAAGTAGAGATGACAAACTTTCAGCACTAAATCCTTTAAGAAATGCCTTCCTCTTCAATTTCTTTGACTTTCCATGATGACCTACATTTTATGAACATCGCTGACGCAAAAATATGGAAAAAACAGCTATTGAGTATCTTAAAATAGGAATAGTAAGTTTTTGTTGTTCTTCAAAAATAAAAATGGTCTGTGCATGAGGCAAGGGGAGTATTCTCTCCATCACTCTGCTCCTGGGGAGGTCTCCAAAATCACCTGGAGATATGACAGAGCTGAGTGAAAAAGCACAGAAGCCACTCAGCTGGAAGGAAGGCAGAAAGAAAGATGGAAAGAAACAGTGATTTATTTAATGGGAAGTCGTGTCACTGGATCCACGTAATCTCAAATATTCTGCACTCTGCATTGTCACTGTGACCATGCAGGCCTAGTTGGCCCCGTTCCACAAACATGTTTGAACTCTGTCATTTACCAGGCAGTCCTGACAAAGCAGCACTTCCCCTACTACTGAGAGAAGTGTTCAGGCTTTTAACTTTCCCTTTTCGTTGCTCAGACTCCTGGAAATTTAGCACCACACTGTATCACAATGCAAAGCTCTCACCTTGTTCTTTGGGTGGCACAGAAAACACCAAAAATGAAGTCACACACCAAGTTGTTTTTATGTGCACATTCAGAAAGCTACAAGAACCCAAGATTTACTGTGCGTAAGGAGAGAGCTGAAAAGCCTTTGCTTGATCTCTCTGAAGATTGGCATGGAGACACATATAGTGACAACCTACTTCTGTTGAAGTCTTTGCCTGGACCAACACTTCGAATAAGACTGGTTAAAGTCTGCTCAACTCAAAAACTCAAACCCTGTACACATATAATCTGTATCTTAAGATCTGTAACTCTAAACACAAGATAAAACATGGATACTATGACCTAACAGGTGAAAAGTTACTTCCCTAAGGGCTACAACAGAAGCCACTCTGACCACACAAAAAGTTTTGAGGTTATCCAGTGCAGGAAACGCCCATCTCTCACAGCTGTTGCTGCTCTCTGGCTAACAGAGAACATCACCTATGATCTCCATAATATTTTCTTCTCAACTTTGCAAATCTACCGTTGATCTGCATGAAACCTCATGCCAAGAGTTATCTGGACTTTCATTTAAGCTTGCAGGAAAGGAAAGCACAGAATCTCTTTGTAGGGCAGATGAGCGAAGTGAACGCCAACAAACTGTAAAACAAGATTACACAGAACCATCTGTTCAGACACTGAGCCTGTTGAGAAATCTTATCCCACACAGATTGTTGGCCTGACACGGGCCAGAGTCTGTACGCAGCAGGTATAAAACACTCTCTTGTTGCATTCCTAATTCACGCTTCCAAAACTCCAAGCGAAACCTGAGGTTGCTTCGTGTCCCAAGTCCAAGGTCCGGCTGTCGCCAAGACATGGAGCAGACAGACTCCCACAAACTCTCTGCAGGAGAGAGCGGAGGCTGCACAACATGGAGCCGCTCGCACTCTGTAACCTTGTAAACACCAGGTGCCTTTCCTCCAGCTCAGCCTCCCTGCCGAGGCGCCACCGCTGCCGGCAGCTGAGCTGTCCCTGCCTTCAGGAACTCGGTAACTTTTTAATTCGCCTTTAGCCAAAGCCACCAGCGCAGCGGCAAAAGGCAGGCGGGGCAGGAGCCACCGCCCCGGCACAGCCCGTCCCGCTGACAGCGGGGACAGCGCTGCTGCCGCCAGTCTCCGCCGGGTCCCCACGCACCGGGCCAGCCCCGCACAGCCCGGGCCGCAGCCCCGGGCGCACGCAGGGAGCCCTTTCCCGGCGGGCCGCTCCTCCCGCGGGATCGCCACCCCCCGGGCCGGACGCGGCCGGTTCGGCCCCGTTTGCCGCCGGGCCGATGCGGCCGGTGAGGGAAGGCGGGCGGCCGTGAGGCGGCGGCCGGTGCCCCGCCGTGCTCTTACCCAGCATGAGGGGGCTGAGGCGCCGGGCCATGCCCTTGGACAGGTCGTACACATAGAGCTTCACGGGGTGCAGCGCCAGCGGCTCCTCCATGGGGGCGCGGGCGCGGCCGCCGGGCGGCAACCGGAGCCCCTCCAGACAAAGCTGAACGGCCCTTCCCCCCGGGAAGAGGAGGGGAACGGGGGGAAAAGGCGGCCCCGGTAGCGAAGCAGGTCCCGGGTGCGGCGGCACCGGCCGGGAGGTGACAGACGGGACGGAAGGGGGGACGCTGCCCGTGCGCACGCGCGGCCACCTCGCGCCGGCAGGGCCGCTCCGTCACTGCAGGGCCGCTCTGCAGGAGGCGGAGCTACGGCCGGGGGGCGTGGCCGGCCAAAACCTCCTGCCATTGGCTGAGCCTCGGAGATGAGAGCGGCGTGGGCGGAGCTTCCGCCCATCCCCTCCCCGTCGCAACCAATCCGCGGGGAAGGGGCGTGGCTTTCGGCGGGAGGGGCGGGTCTCAGCTCCTTTCCGCTCTCGCCATTGGTCCGCGCTGCCGCGGGGGGCGGGGCCCGCCGGGGAGCGGCGGTGGGTGGGGGGAGGCTGTGGCGGTCCGTCCNCAGGAGGAGGGGGCTGAGGCGGTCGGTAAGGGCCCCCCAGCCTCGGAGGGCAGGCCGGGACCCCGTGCGTGCCCTCGGGGGTCCGCGGGCCGAGGGGGCCGCTGCTAAAAATGTTTCCCTCCGTTCCGTAGCGGACAACAGGTTCTTGGGCCGGGACAGTCTCATCTTCTTGGTGGATGCCTCCAAGGCCATGTTTGAGTCCGACGGGGACGCCGAGACTCCTTTCGACATGACCATCCAGGTAAGGGTGGATAAACTGCTACTTGAGGGAGACGAAACTTCCGCACCCTTTACTGCAAATTATTTTTTTCATGTCTTACCCTGTGTGCGTTTTTTTCATCCAGTGCATCCGGAATGTATACACCAGCAAAATTATCAGTAGTGACAGGGACCTGTTAAGTGTCGTGTTCTACGGTACAGAAAATAACAAGAACTCGGCAGATTTCAAGCACATTTATGTTCTTCAGGAGCTGGAGAATCCAGGTAAAGTGATATGAAGGTTCTGTAAAAAGATGGAATAAGGAAATCTGTGTAGTAGTAGTATTGTCAGTAACTGGTCTCTAAGAAATCAAAGTTATTGTATAAACAAGTTCTTGCTGCTGAAATCTATTGTTGCTGGTGGGGATAGATTTAGAAATTTACTGAAATCTTAGAAACTTTGCGAGAGCTTAGCTTTTTATCTTAGAGTTGGTTCAGATCCCTTTTCAATGTCTTTAATATTTTAACGTGGTGTCACTTGCTGTCTGCTAAACCTGATGGGATCTCAACATCTGCTTACTGTGGGAGGATCTTGAAAGCCTGTTATGTGTCTGCTGTGCTTCAGAAAAGTGTCTGTCCATGCTAAGGCACATGGATTTCAGCTGATGGAGAATATCACAGAATAGCTAAGGTTGGCTGGGATTGCTGGAGGCTGACCCTGAGATTAGCTCAATTGGTCAGAGCATGGTGCTCATGACACCAAGACTGGAGTATGGGCCATTCACTTAAGAGCTGGACTTGAAAAGCCTTGTGGGTCCCTTCCAACTCAGAATATTCTGTCATTCTTTGGTTATCTTGTCCAACCCTCCTGCTCAAGCAGGGTCAGCCAGAACAGGTGGTCCAGCATGCTGACCTGTTCAGGGTATTCCATCTCTTATTTTTATAGTAAATTTGCAATTCTTGAATTTCATTCTTTCATTTTTTCAGAATGATATAGCATATGCTTGATAACAAGTGCCAGTTTCTGAATTGGAAGAGTCAGGAGGGGGAGTGCAAAGAATGCGTGATAGTGGTGACTGATTCCCTGACGGTGGAGAGTCTTGTGGAGGGATTTTGACTGCAGCTTTTAATAGCAGCCTTTATGTCTGAGGAAGTTGATTTCACCTTCTTAACTAGGGGGTGCAGGTTCAGTGACACAGAGGCAGCAAAGTGCCATATGCTTCTTGCTCATCCTTTTTCCTCCTCCTTCCCTTCTTGCCCTTTTCCCCATTTCAGAGTCAGTAGCCTCACCAGGCTGATGAAAACAGTGCAGGTGAAAGGTGGGTGTTGTTAAAAAGAGAATTGTATATTTTCTGCCCCTGAAGAGCAGTGTGCTCTGGAGAAGAAGAAGTACTAGAATTGGTTATTATAGAGTTGGTTATTATGAACACTTAATGCTATTAATTAGAAGGCAGCCGAGAAGATGAAAATAAAACAGTATTGGGAGGGGAAAACATTTTTGCTTAGTTTTCAGAGTTTAAGATTATTTTCAGAGTTTAAGTGAAGGACAAAGGAAGAAGCTCTGCAGAATCCAGTAGCTGAAAAGTGTCTGCCGCGTCTGCCTTTGTAGAGTAATGGGAGAAAACAGAGAATTTGCTGTTAGACAGGTGGGAAAAGGAATCTTTGGGCTGGAGTCATCGTCAGAGCTTTGAGAAGGCCTGGATGTTGCTGTGCTCCATGTGGTGATCTATGAGCTGTGTCTGATCTCTGCATGGATTCTCTTTGACCTGAGGTGCAGGGAAGGAGGAGAAGCTCTCCACCTCCCCAACGAGCTGAGGAGATGCAGGATGTATTTCAGACTCCTCTGCTTTTTCTGGTGGTGCAGCAGTCTGCTGTGCCTCTGCAGCTGCTGCCATTGCTCCCTTTCCTGCTGAGCACTTGTCCTTTCAGTGAAGAGGGTTTGTGGTACATTGATCCCTGCCTGTTTCCCCTCCCAACAGGAAGAGCCCACATTGGTGCCAGAGCAGTTTGTGTCCTCGTAGCCCTAGTGGGTGCTTTAAGTGATAACTGGCTTGTGGTACTGCAAGTGTTAGGTGGTGCTGAACAATTTTCTCAGCCAGATGTTGCAAGGGCACCGCCACAGAAGTGCTGGGGGCATCACCTGGACATCAGTGGCAAAGGACCCAAGGTGCACATTTAGAGGAGTTCGTGGTGCTTCTTTCAGTATTTCTAATGCATGTGAATGCTGTTACCCCTTAGGTGCAAAGCGTGTTCTAGAGCTGGACCAATACAGGGGAGATGAAGGACGAGCACTTTTCCGCGAGAGCTTTGGCCACAGTGCTGACTATTCCCTGGGGGAAGCGCTCTGGGCCTGCTCTAATCTCTTCAGTGGTGTCCGACTCAGGCTGAGCCACAAAAGGATCATGCTCTTCACCAATGAGGATGACCCTCATGCCAATGACAGTGCTAAGGCCAAGATGGCCAGGACCAGAGCTGCTGATCTGAGAGATACAGGTCATTATTTTCCCCATTCAATTTCAGGCAGAATAAACGTGTTGTATCCTTGCAGCAGATGTTAACTGCACTGCAAGTTTGTGTTGGAAAGAGAATGAAAAATCATCAGAACTGGGGAATCTTTTCGAAGCCTTCTATTGGTATCCAATAACTAGCACTTATTTTCTAAGATCTCTTTTTCTACTTTGATAGCATAGACTGGGACATGAGAGGGCCGAGAAAAACAAACTCTTTTTTGTTGTTGTACAATTTTTGGGGAAGGCAATAATAACACAAAGTCAACACAAAAGGAAAACTATTTTAATGGTTTATTTTGAATTAGCCGAAAGACATCAACCTGAGCTCAGAGATTAGACAGCACGTGCTTCATTAGTGTAGCTGAGATAACCAGTGTTTTCAGAGTTCAGTGTATGTCCTGGATCTAGTAGCTGTGAGGCTTCCTTAATCTTAGCCCCTATAACTAAAGAAAAGGGAATTTTCCAAACTCATTACTTACTTCTATACTTGAGGTAAGATTATGTTTTATAGGAGCTTGTCAGAACTGTTTCATGCACAACACTGTCCAGTTGCACAAATTATTAGCGTAGATAAAGAAGTCTGAGAGTGCTGAGAAACATGATGATGTAAGAAAAAAGCAGTTTCTGATCCTTTTCTTATCAATCACATTGTTTCCAGGTATCATCCTGGACTTGATGCACTTGAAGAAGCCTGGAGGGTTCGATATCTCTTTGTTCTACAGGGATATTATAAATGTAGCAGAGGATGAGGACCTTGGGATCCAGCCTGAGGAATCAGAGAAGCTGGAACATCTCATGAAGAAAGTGCGAGCCAAGGAGACAAGGAAACGGGCTTTAGTCAGGTTTGTGCCTAATTATGACATCATTCAGTAGAGGAACCTTTTTAGGCTGCATCTTACCTTCCTCTTCTTGAATGATCGGGCCTTAAAGGCACCAGTGTTTGCATTCCTCAACCTTAATTCCTCGTTCAGGATTGGTGTTTCTTCCATAGCTTGCAAGGGTATTTTTTGTTGGTGGATGAGAAGAGCAGAGAATGAAGCTAGGTCTCTTCCCTATGTGTGACTTCTCCTGTACTGAGCTTGAAATGACCATTTGTCAAAAAGTTACATCATCACCAAATACTTACCTAAAAATCTACAACATGAAAAGTAGTTTATAGTGAAATCTGTTTGAAATGCGGCTTTTCTTGCTAATGTAATTAAAAAAAAATTCATCTGAATATGGCTGATATGTATTTTGGCCTCTTATTAAACAGTTATATGTGGCTGTTCTGGCTAGGCACTTAGTGTGGATTCATACAGCCTTGATATTTCTGATCTCCTAGTGAAAGATTAGAGATACTTACAGAGGATTAAAAGGATCTTGACAAAGCAGATAGAAAGTATTTTTGGAACCACATACTCCATAACAGTTGTTTATTTAATGAATGGGTTCATAGAATGATGTGGAAGCAAAGTAAGGAAATGAACTTCAAGGCCTAGTGGTTTTTTTAATAAATATTTTAAAAGTGTCCCAACCTGAGCTGTTGTCATTTGCGTTCTTTTTCCTATTCACAGCTTTATTTTCCTTTTCTTGGAATTTTCCTCAAGTTTTCTAATAACTGGGGAGGAAGAGTCCCATATCAGTGATACCTTTCAGAAGAGAGAAAGCAGCATTCATAGTTATTCACTATTGTGCCCTCAGAACTTGCATATTACTTCTAATTTTTAGCCTTCGCTTCTGAATTTTTCTCTAACTTCTGATTTTTTTTCCTAAATCGTGGTATTATTTGTCTTAGTGGGGTTCTTTTGGGGACTTTTGCATTCTGCATGAACAGCTGTGAGAATTCAGAGGTCATGTTACATTAAGAATAAGTAGCCCCAAATGTGGATGAATCCTGTGCTCTGCTTGAGCATAGCTGCAATTCTGAGTCAAAAAAAAGGTAAAAGAAATACGATAAAGTTTATGCATTTCGATGATTTTTATGACCAGAAGCAACAACATTACAAGAATATTTTTATACAAGTGAGATTACCACTGGAGTGATAGTATGTTTCCAAGGACACATGCCACCCTGGGGGAGGAGAACAGGAGGAGTTCAAGGGAAATAAGTTGTCTGAGGAGGTGACTTTCCTTTGCAATAGTGTCTCAAGTCTGTCTCTCCTTTTTCACAGGTTAAATCTATATCTGAGCAACGATCTGGCACTTTCTGTTGGAGTTTACAACCTTATTCAAAAAGCTTATAAACCATATCCAGTGAAGCTTTACCGGGAAACTAATGAACCAGTTAAAACAAAAACGAGGACGTTTAATGCAAAAACAGGCAGTTTGCTCCTGCCTAGTGACTCAAAAAGGGCTCAGGTAACATGCTGATTATGTGCCTGCTTTTTCCTGTCTCTGTGATGTGTGTGGGAGATGCTGATTCTCCTGCTGTTTTGGTTTGTTCAAGATGAGATGCAGAAATATTTGTATGCTCCTGGGGACAGCCTGGTCACGTTGTGAGCTCTATAGAGTGAGAGTGGGTTGTTTCTCTGGCCTGTCAGGGTGGTGGTGGAAGTGCACTCAGGGACGCAGGTCATCTCTTTCTGTAAGGCAGAACCAGGTTGTCAGAGCCTGACCTTATGTGACCTTGTGCTATTACTGCTCCTGGTATCTTTTGATTCATCAGGAACAGATTTTGTTCATTTTGTTAACCATACAAGTGTGAATCAAAGGGGGAGTCGGAGCTGTTTTCCAAACAAAAGGCAGGTTAACTTTGGGGGGGGGTGTTACATTTTTCTTTGCTTTGCCTTCCTGCTTGATAGTTTGGTTTGATATAGATTGAATGTCATGTTCTATTCAGGCATAGCCTTATTTCAAAGCAGGCTATGCAGCTGCCAGGCATACTGTCACAAGTGCATTTTGTGTGTCCTTCCATGTTAAGGCTCTTAAAGTTGTTTTCTTAAGATAAAATATTAAGTTTATTTATAATATATTTAATTAGTTGCTTGAACTAAAGTACAGGAGATGAACAGAAAGCTGAGCATTAAGCCCTGATGTCTAAATTCAGCAGCTGGGCTATAATATGATTTTGATTTTGTGATGCATGAGTCACACTTTAGAAATGTTGTTTCTCAGTCACTGTTTTTGCCAGGAGTAGGTAGCTGACATGCATCTGCTGAAGCAAGCTTAGAATTGGACACAACCTCTGAACATGTCTGGTCCAATCCAGCCCAGAGCAAGTCTCACAAAACCAGGCCATGTCACTCGGGGTTTGTTTGGGACAGCTCTGAAGAACATCAAGAATGAGATTTGACAGCTTCTCTGTTCCAGGGCTTAACCGTCGTCTTAGAAAAGTGCATTTTTCTAATGTTCAAGTAGAATTTCCCTTGGGATAATGGTCATAGACTGTGACTTGCCATTCTAGTGTGCACTAAGGAAGAGTTTACTCTGTCTTGTTTATAATTCTCTTTTCAGTAGTGGAACAGCAATTGCATCCTCTTCCAACCCCACCCCCCTCCCTCCCAGTTTTCTTTATGCTGGCAGCACTATCATCTGCTCTTCCCTGGTTTAGACATACGGAAACCGACAGATTGTGCTGGAGAAAGAGGAGACAGAAGAATTAAAACGGTTTGATTCGCCTGGTTTGTTTCTGATTGGCTTCAAACCACTTTCAATGCTAAAACAGCACCACCATATCAGGCCTTCCCAGTTCATCTACCCTGAGGAGTCTCTGGTGAGGGGTAAGTAAAGATGGCAACAGGAGATTGACCACCTTGCATTAGGCTAATCAAGTGATTTGCTGGATGCTTGAGTGGGGATCATTGAGTGTAAAAGCTTTGTCAAACATAAAAACTTGCTGATGTTAAGAATAACTGAATTGACTGTTATTGCCCCTCACAGGTGCAGTTATTCTTGTTTTCTTCAATAGCAGAAGAGCCAATTGAGCTTCATGTTTCATCTGTCACAACAGACAACTAATTAAATGGCAGATGTAGTCCCAGTAGGGGACTACATAGATGACATAGACATAGATGTAGTCCCAGTACTTGTTTTTGTCGTTCACGAAAGCGAAGGGTCCTGGTACCTGACAAGAAGGCAAAGATGATTTAAAAAACTCCCCAGACTAAACCGCAAACCAGTGAAGATAATTGGGTTTTCTAAGTGTATATCAGCTAGGACTAGAACCATGATACTCTGGAAGTATAGTTGAATTAACAGCACTTGAAAAGAAAAGAAGAAGGAGAGGATATTTAGGACTGCTTATTTTCCCATTTTTACGTGTATAGACAGGTTTACCTGTCTAAAAACATATCCCAGGCTGCAAGAGTAAAAGAAAAATCTCTAGCTCCTTAATCTACTGGTGGATAAAGAGGACTGAGTTATGACCAGATGCTTTTCAGTGTCTGACTAAAGAAGAACGTTTATGCTAGCTTCTCCAGCTTTGCAGTTTTCTGATTTGAACACCTTACTTATATGTTAGTCTTTTCCTGACCACCATATCTGGTAAAATACAAAGCAAATGTGTGCCTCTGGAGGAGTCTGAAGTCTGAATTCTGATTTCTTAGTGTGTTACTTCCGCAAAGGGTCCTGTTATGGTGGTGCTTCCGCAAAGGGTGCTGCTACTGTGATGTCCCACCAAAGAGAAATAGACTTTATAGACACCTGTTTCCAAATTTCACTGTATTTCATTGCTGGTGAAAAACACACTAATGTTGTCCATTTTGAGGGGTTTCCCTTCCAAAATTTGATTTTTAACTGCGATATTGCAAGCATTTCAAGGAAGCCACAGGTTTTGAAACTGTAGTATCAGGGTTATATTCCTGAACAAAGGAGCAAGGCCGTCAGTCTGAGTAACCCGCTCTTTACTTTGTAGGGAGTACAACGCTGTTTAATGCCTTATTGATTAAATGCCTGGAGAGGGAGATGATGATGCTCTGCAGATACACTGCTCGCCAGAACACTCCTCCTCGCTTTGTGGCCCTGGTTCCCCAGGAGGAAGAGGTGGATGAGCAGAAAGTACAAATAGCCCCTCCAGGTATGGGAAGGGATGCTACCTTTCCTCGCATAGTTGGATACAGTCAGCATAAGAGTGTCCTGCATTGTAGCACTACTCCCCTTAAAAACAGGGAAAGTGCTTTCGAATATCCCTTTCTTTTTAGTGCATTGTAAGTGTTAGATGTTGAATCTATTTTTAAAACCCCTGTTGCATCAGTACTTGCTCAGGTATGACCTGGCTACATACTGTGTCTCCTAGCTGTTTTTAGCAGATTCAAGTAACTGACCTAAAAATTAAAAGCCCTTTTTTCTGTTGGATGACTAGACAGAATGTCTCTCCTTGAATTTTATTGTATCCTTGAATACATTTTAAAGTATTAAATAAATAATCTCACATACTGAGTTTCAGACCTTATCAGCCAAGTGGGGAGTGATTAAGGAGCAAAGGCAGACTCCTGCTCTTGTGCATTTGCACAAGACTACTATCTTCTGGGAGAATGTAAAGTGGGGAAATAACACTGCTTGTGTTCAAAGTAAAGCATTTTGGAATAACCTGTGGGTAATACATAACTTTCCAACAAGTCTTTCAAGCTTATATCCAATAAGAGATGGGGAAGGTGGACTAGTTGGTCTCAATGCATAAAAAGCAACGCACCAGGATCTAGCTCTTAGCTATGCATTTAGTTTGAATCTCTTTTGCAAAGCCATGATGATGTTGGGATTGAGTGTCATGCTGTAGGTACTAGGAAGTATTATGGATTGCTGTTGTTTACAACAAAACAGCTAGCTAGTTTGGAGTCACCAGACTTAGATAATAATCATCTTCATCTTTCCCATAAATTACTGTTTTGAGGCTGTGCTTCTGTTTAACTGTTGTCTTCCTCCTTCTGTTCTGCATAGGTTTCCACATTATTTTTCTACCATATGCAGATGACAAGCGGAATGTTGATTTTACAGAAAACGTGCCAGCCAGTCGACAGCAGGTTGACAAAATGAAGGAAATAATTCAAAAGCTCCGGTTCAAATACAGGTACATGGAGATAAGTAGTATGCAGCGGGGTGGTCTGGGGAAGAAAGCACAACTATGGCTTGCTCTGTGGCATGTGTTGTTCAGCTGTGGTGTCCACGGGATGAGATTTTGATATATTTCGAGAGAAATTGCTTCTCTTTTCAGTAGCTTTGTCCAAACTTTATTCTTAATCATTCTGGATACCCAGGCACCACAATGCTTTATGTAGCATGTTCTGGAGTTCTTTGTAGAATTGCTCTTGTTCTCTGGACTGTTGTCATTTGTTGCAGAGGTATCACATTTTATTGTGCTTCTGCCATTCTATTGCAGGTCAGACCTAGATTGTTTAAATTAGAGCACTTTAGAAAGAATAGTTAGGCCATTTTTTCATTATAGCCAGGATAAATGCTGTGAAGTACTTCTATGGGAGATTTTTTTCCTAGATGTGTGGAAACCACCATAACTGTCATTAAAGTAGAATGCCACTATCTCCTTTCGCCTTGTACAGCTTTCAAACTCTCACACAGCATTCTGGTGTGATTGATTCATGACAGGATAATGATTCAGCAGGTAAATTGGAAAGAGGAAAAGCAGTTCTGATGTGATGCATTGTTATGTAGGAAAGAGGGAAGTTTTATTCTGAAATAAGTTAGTGATAGATCTTAAATGTTTCATCTGTCTTCTTGGCAATATTTTGGGGGATTCTTGACAGGACTGACAGCTTTGAGAACCCAGTTTTGCAGCAGCACTTCAGGAATCTGGAGGCTTTGGCGCTGGATATGATGGAACCAGAACAAGCTGAGGATCTTACAAGTGAGAATTATTGATGGGTGTGAAGGGAGGTGGGGTAGTGAACTCTTGAATTGGTTCTAAGTCAAACATGTGCTATGACAAACCCAAACATCTTTTAAAAAGTATTTCAGTGTGTGTGATTCCATGATGTAGAATTCTGGATGCATCCATTCTGAAATACTGAAGCCTTACTTTCTAAAACTGTTGCTTTAAGGTAAAGAAAAAATTGCTCACTTTACCATCCAAAATGAAAATGGAATCACCTTTTTTCTATCGTGACAAATGTTTTCTCTGAAATTCCTCTCTTTGAGATTCTCATTAATATTTCAGTCAGATAACTGGGTACAATTAAGAGAATGATTCTGCTGGGGGCAATGCTGCCATCGTATGGCTGTGAGAGTTTATTATGTAAGAATATCTTGTCAAAGGCTAGAAACCTGCTCCTGAACGGGAATTTTTTTTTTTTTTAATTATGTTCTCCTGGAATGATCTAACAATCAATCTAGGCTCCTATGCTAGATATCATACAAATACGTGACAGAAACAAGCTGTTCTGCCTCAAACTTCTTGCAACCTTTGATAGTAACCTGTTGGATTTTAAAATTCTGGGATTAGACCTGGTAGCAGTGCAACCAGGTAGAAGATCTACGTCATTTCTAGCATGTAGGTTTTGTTCTGCATATCTATATCCTGCGAGGATGTGTGTGAGTCCATTACATATGTATAATCACAGAATGGGCAGGTTGGAAGGAATCACAGTGGGTCATCTGGTCCAACCTCCCTGCTTAAGCAGGGTCATCCTAGAGCATGTTGCACAGGATTGTGTTAAGATGGTTCTTGAATATCTTCAGTGAGAGAGACTCCACAACTGCTCTGGTCAATCTGTTCCAGTGTGTTGTCACCCACACAGTAAAGAAGTTCTTCCTCATATTCAGGTGGAACTTCCTGTGCCTCAATTTCTGCCCATTGCCTCTTGTCTTACTGATTGACACCACTGAGAAGAGCCCGGCTCCATCCTCTTGACACCCTCTCTTCAGATGCTTACAAGACGTTGATACAAGACATCCCCTCTCAGTCATCTCTTCTCAAGGCTGAACAGCCTAACTCTCTCAGCCTTTTCATAAAAGAGATGCTCCAGTCCATTTATCATCTTTGTTGCCCTTCACTAGACCCACTCCAGAAGCTCCATGTCTGTCTTGTACTGAGGAGCCCAGAACTGGACACGACACTCCAAGTGTCCAAACTCTTCATATTACCAAGAGCTGTAAATTTTTCATTTGGGAATATCATAACACAGGTATTTGCATTTTGCATGCTTGCAAGACACTTGCAGATGAGTTGTTACAGAAGCACAATTGTATCTGGTGATGGCCTTCTTTAGACTTTCCTGGTTTTGAGAGGTCAAATCTTTGTCTTTTGCCAGTGCCAAAGAAT